>VWZI01017594.1:383791-402077 GCA_013396835.1 Psilopogon haemacephalus | reverse complement strand
AAAAAAGCTGGCAACAAGTCAAAAGGCTCAGAGCAGCCATAAATGGAATTTGTTGCAAACTGGGTGAAGAAGCACAGTCCAGGTTGATAGGTGCAAAAAAGACAACCAGTATCTGAAGGGAAAATACCACCCCCCCCCCTCCAAAGGTTGAGGAACAAGTACTCACAGCAGTGGAATAAACACCTTTGTTGGTGAGGGAAAGGTGTGGAATTTCTCTCTTCACAATAAAAGATAAAAATTGTTTTGAAGTTTTATATAAGACAGCAAATAAACCCTGACTAAAAGCAATGTATGCAAGGCTGGTATTGATCGAATGTTAAGAAAACAGGTGACAAAATTTACTTCTAGATACACCCTCAAAAGTAAAGCTGAGATCTGTGTAGTTTGCTCTGCACTCTCAGCTCACTACAAAGAAGCAACCAAGGCACACTGAGACAGGAACACAAAGCCAAGGGGATGATATCAACAGGGGTGCTCATAGTTCTAAGATATTTAGCCAAGACAAAAACCTGAGCTGTTTCATTTCACAGACTGCAAAAGTTTTGTGGATGTGCACTCACAAACATGGAAGCTGGAACCTTTGCCTACAAGAAGGTGATGTCAAATCATTCACTTAAAACAATCTGCTTAGACAGGTTAACAGTGAGAAAAAACCTCAGTGAGACAATCTACTTAAAATACTCCACTGAACTGTTCTGGGAAGAAATCTGGATGGAGCAGGAAACTGAAACCAGCAAGTGTCGCTTTAGGACATCAGTTGGGTCAGACAGAATAGAGTCTTAGTTACTATGAAGGTAACTTTAAAAAGACAAACAGCAGAATTTCTTTACTGTGAAGCTCTGCCAAATTAGAGGTGGAGTACTCCAATCCACTTCAGAGAGATGTTGAGTCTGGAGAAAAATTATATTGTTGAGTTCAATCTTTGACTGGCAATCAGTAGATACAGGAAACAAAACATGAATTCTTGAATGAGTCAGCTATCTCAAGCTGAGCTGTACTTGCTGGAGCTGTTACCCACAGCTATCTACCCTCCTTATCTCCACCCTGCCTACCCACCAGCTTCCAAGATACCACATATCACAGAGCTGCATTTCAAGGCAAACAACCAGCAGTGCCAGTCTGCCCCGAAACCCTGCAGCTGGAGCTGCCAGGTCCAGCCTTAGGGCAGGGAGCAAGCAACTGAGAGCAAGAGAAATCCTTCCTCAGAGGTGTCAGCTCAAGCAGGTCTCTGGGAAACATGCCTTGTGCTGTCAACAGCAGCAAAGAGCAACTGATTTCTCTTCAGAATTAACAACTACCGAAGTGGTTAAGCTATTAAGTACACAGAAGGGTAAGAAAAGGATCTTTTGGAGCAAGTGATCCATAAATTTATTGAGCAAAACACCTGATTTTCAGACTGCCTTTTTTTTGTAGTAAGATCTAACAGAACTATTCACAGACTTCAAAATTATGAGGAAAACTCAGTTTAAGCACAACAACTTTAAACTTCGCAGCATTTGTCAGTCACCCCCCACTGCTTCGCTAGATGGAGGAAAACACAACATTCACTTGGTTCTACACAAAAGGGTGCAAAGAATTGCTCTTAAGAGAGAAAAAGGCCCAGTGGCACTTTCAAGCTTCAGCAGTATCCTGAAAAAGATCTGAATTTATGAAAGAAAAACTAGAAGGGAAGTTAAGATTACAGCCAGCTTTGCAGACTGCTGTCTGTGTGTAAACTAGAGGAAAAATGATTACATTCTTCATAAGGCTGCTGCTGACAAATGTTGTGGTGAAACAAGATAAAGAGGTACAAAGCATTCAAACCCAGAAATCTACAGACTTGAGTTTAAGAGTTCCAAAACCCTGATCTTTAACAGGAATCTCTCTTGTATTTGACTTCAGCACTGACCTTTGTTGGGAAAGGAAATTTTGACGGTTCCGTTTTGCATGGGGTATGGATAGCAGTTAGTGGAGGAGGCCAGGAATGGGTCATCTCCTACAAGCAGAGCAAAAAAAGGAAAGCTATTAACACAACTAAAGCAAATGTTTCAAGTTCCAGTTTCGATTCAAGCCCTCTCTCTCAATTTTCCACATCCACACTTCACTAAGCTTTATATTCAAATCTTAATTTCCCAAACGTGTACCAAAGATTTGGCGCAAACTGCTCAATCTCAAATCATTACCCATGAGAACAGACAGTTAAGACAAAATAAGCACAAAGGTATGAATCAATAAAAAACAGTTGGCCTGAACATAAACCTCAGTAGGAGTCAGTCTCATCACTTCAGAGTGAAGAACACACATAGGATACAGGGGTACAAAGAATCCTAGGGATGGGAAGCCTGTAATATTTGAGGGAAAGGGGGAAAACTAAAAGCTTGAAGGTGGGAAGAAACACTTTGTATTCTCTGAGACAATCTTCAAGCACCATGCACTACTGAAGGTCATAAGCCATGGAAAAGTTCCCAGGGAATCTGATGATCCTTTTGTGCTAGATTTGAGCAGGAGATCACAGGATGGGCAAAAAGACTTGAGAGGATAACATAGGTAGAAGAGAAGGAAAAGCTCTGCCATAGGGTAGCAAAACATTACAACCTGACAAGAAATTGGAATGTAAAGACCACAGAATTGGGCAATTCTACTTATGTTAACAGAGAGGTGGCCCAGGAGAACAGGACTGAAGCATAAGGATACCCAGGAGATGATAAGCATACCCAGCAATGCCCAGTGCCCACCCCAAACACAACTCTGCTTCCAGTATTCCCCAGTCTACCTGTGCTAGATGAGTAACTGCAGTGCCCTCCTGTAACAACTTGCAGCCAAGACAAGTTAAAAGGCACTCATCAACTCCAGAATACTCTTGAGTCCCTTAGCTATGTTTGTACTTTCAACAAGTGATGAGCAGCAGCACAGAGAACTTACTTTGAGAATTTCATCCACGCAGCTCACGTCCCCAGACGCCGATGCCTACAAATCAAAACTCAAGATTAATGTCTCCTACAGCAAGTTTGCCTTCAAAGACCTCAGGGGCTAGAAACAGTTCAAAATAAGCTTCAATCCTTATGATGATGGACTCCACAGAGATACAAAACAGACCTTGCTAATTCCTTTTGGCTCTGTTAACATCTTGCTATCAGACAGACTCCTGTTTTTATGGTGCGAGTCATATCCAGTCACAAAAAACAAACGCATGAGATCTATTGAACAGTAACAATCATCTCTGACTTCTCACTTGACAGTTAAAGTGATCACAGGCAGGCAGTGATACTAAAAGCTTGGGAGAGAGACAGAGAGAGGAAAGACAAATGTAGCTTTTAATCATTTCCTGGAAGAAGCTACTGGGAAATACCTGAATTCCAATCCTGACCATGAATGCACAGCAATGACAAAGCACATGATGAAGCAAAACACACATTACAGCATCAAGCTAGAAACAGCAGCAATTAGGGAACTGTGAACCTGCTCCATCCTTGATTGCTTCAAGAAGAGAGGAAGCAAAGCTACTACACAATTCACTGCACCACCATCAGCAGGTCAAGTCTTCATGAAGAAGAAAATTTGTTTTCCCCTTTCCTTACCTACGTCCTGGATCTTATTTTGCCATTTGCTGAAATCCCAGAACAAAGGCTTTTCTTTGAGCAGCCAAAGAGGAGATTCAATGACATTTGTAAGGTACTCTCCTTGTGCATGAGCTGCAGGCAGTCTGTGCCTTAATAATTCAAGAATTACCAAACTACTAAAAAGTGTTCACCCAACAGGATTTGTAGCCAGCATACCTGATGAAAAGTTCTGGTCCATTTGGTGTGTTTTAGGGTTAGTTTATTTTCTCCCTAGGTGAAGGTGTAATAATTACATCTAGAAATTGCTACACTCTTCAAAAGAAAAGCTGATAAATGTAGATGGTATCACTACTGTAAGACAACATGGCTCCTAGTGATAGTAATATGTGATGCATCTAGCTTGTCAAAAGATCTGTGAATATCCTACTACTTCACTAACTTCTGACTACAGAAACCATGAAAAGTAGCCTTTCTGGGTTAAACCAACTTCTCAATATCTCACAGCCTTTATTTCATAAAAATCACAGTACAGAAGAAACAGAAGGGAAAAAAAAAGACTTTTGTACATTTCCCCTTTAAAATGCAGATCTTCACTGCCTAAGTTTCAGATGCTTCAAGTAATCCTAAAAAATAGACTTTGGTTCTGCAGATTGGGATTTGCAAGCAGCTGGAAAATCCCAGCCCACAGGGACCCACATACAAGAATCATAGAATCTTTTTGGTTAGGAGGGAACTTTCAGATCATCAAGTCACAGAATCACAGAATTGTTTCAGTTGGAAAAAACATCTGAGTCCAACCAGCAGCCCACCACCACCACGGCCATTAAGCCACATCCCGGTCCACGCACTTCTTGAACACCTCGAGGGATGGTGACTCCACCGCCTCCCTGGGCAGCCTGTTCCAATGCCTGACCACTCCCTGCAGCAAGGAAACTGCTCCTGATCTCCAACCTAAACCTTCCCTGGAACAATTCAGGGCACTTCCTCTTGTCCTATCAAGCTGACACTAAAGACCAACTGTTAACCTAGCACAACAGAGTTACCCCACTACACCATATCCCTCAGCAATGCATCTTTTAAACCCCTCCAGGGATGGGGATTCTACCACTTCCCTGGGCAGCCTAGTCCAAGGCTTATTAACCCTTTCAGTAAATAACTTTTCCTAATCACAAAATTGTTTTGGTTGGAAGAGACCTCTAAGATCATACTAACCACCAATCCATTAAACCATGTCCCAGGGTGCAAGATGCAAGATGGGGCATCCTTAGGTCAAAAGCCTACTCTTTCACGTTCACTTCCATCAAGCTGGATCAGGTACTAGACAGCTGCCTACAGGCTAGGCTACATTTCTTGCCTGGAGTCCCTATCTAATCTAACCCCCTTCTGGCACAACTTGAGGCCAAGATGCTAGGAAGGAGATACCAACTTACATCCAGTGGCTGAGAAGGGATTTTCAGCTTGGTTAGGTGTGCTTTGCTGCTTGGCTTCAGCTCATTGACGCTGCTGCTGTGAGTCTGGCTGCTGTAGTGTTCAGAGGATAACTTTGGTTCCATGGATTCCTGCCCATCCATTGGCCTCACGTATGCCGTGGGTTTCTGCAACATTGAACTGGATTTGGACATTAGTGAAGGTGGAAAAGACTGATTAGAGTGTTGTCCACTTGAGAAGGAGGGTACGCGGGAGGGAGAGTCCCAGTTAGCATCAGGATCCCGAGGAGATTTTGAGCGTTGATGTTCTTTGCTGTGGTGATCAGTTCCATGAGATCTCGAATGGCTGGAGCTCAATGAAGAAACAGCAGATGGTTTTCCAGGGCTGGAAGAACGGGGTTTGGAGTGTTCAGACCCATGCTGGCTTTTTTTGCGGCTGCTGCTACTGTAGGAGTCACGATCGTGCCTCTGGCCACCGCTGCCGGGGTTATTGCCACTGCCACGCTGGCTGCTGTGCCCACTCTGTAAACCCGAGGACCGTTTCTGAGATTGGGAGGAAGTGCTGGGTGCTGGGCCTACAGGAGTCCATTTGCTGCTCTGGTGGGAGCTGGTGCTGTGTCTCTGGTCACCAAAGAAACTTTGGTTGGGTTTTTCATCCGGTGCTGAGGGGACGGTTGGTTTGGGAATTGCAACGAGCTTCTGGAGAGATCTGTCTCCTATGAGATCCGTCATTTCATCATAGTTACCAAGCATGCTCTGGATACGACTAGACAGTTTATCTTCTTTGCTGGTCTGCAAAAAGAAATTGTTGTAAATAAGCCTTAAAAATTCACAGCTTGACTTTCAGTTAATTGACTTGACTGCTACTGCAGTTAATCTGCAGTTCAGGGCTAAGATCCTGGCTGGCATCCAAGTCTTTTTGGCCACTGTTTCCAATTCCCAATTTTAAAGCACTGGAAGAACTTCAAAGTTCTTCAAATTTAACCCCCTAAAGCATTCCAAAAAGACATATTTCAGATGTACTTTTAGTTTGGAACAGGTAAGGTGCTTGAAATAATGCATTGGTGAGCTGGACTTAAGATGATAGAATAGGCTGGGTTGGAAGGGACCTTAAAGATCATCCAGTTCCAACCCACACTGCCAAGGGCAGGGACACCTCCCACTAGACCAGGTTGCTCAAGGCCTCATCCAGCCTGGCCTTGAACACCTCCAGGAGGAGGCATCCACACCCTCCCTAGACAACCTGTTCCAGTGTCTCCCCACCCTCACTCTAAAGACTTTCTTCCTCATCTCCACTCCAAATCTCCCCTCTTCCAGCTCAAAGCCACTGCCTCTCATCCTAGCACTACAAACCCATGTTAAAAAGTCCCTCTCCAGCCTTCCAGTAGCCCCTTTCGGTACTACAGGCAAGTTCGAAGATTGTAAATGCCTACTGTCATCTCAAAAGCTACTTCTAACATCCATGTTAGTCCCAAGAAGTTTTAATTAACAGTAAAATAAAATCAGCTTAATCTCACCTCACCATCATTTTTAATTATTATTGACATCAGCATACTTATTGTCAACAAGATCATATATTAAAAAAAAAAATCATTCTCTCTCATATAACCAGATTGTTTTCAAGTCAGGTATCTTGTATCAATAACCAGGCAACCCAACCAGCTTGAATTAAGTTCACTCACATGGGGATTTGGTAATCAAGCACAGTAAAGTTGTAGGAGGCCAAGAATTAAAAAAAAGAAAACAAACATTTCTAAACTTTTCTCCTGCAGCAGGAAACTGCAGTTTTCAGTCACCATGTTTTACTTCTGGCATACCAGCTGAAATTGTGATTAGAGAAGGGTTTTGAGCTACATAAAGAAAACCTTAAATGTTGAGGTTTTTTTTCAGCTTTCTCAGAACTAGCTTCTTTTTGCTGGTTCTGTTCAGCAAATCTAACCCGGGAGGAAAACTAGATGTGTTTAGAGCTTGTTGGGTATCATAAATAGAGTCAACTCCTCCAAAACAAAACAACTGAAGTCAGACACAATTGTCACATTACTTAAAGCTGATGATTCCACCACATCAGGCTTTTCAGCATTTCAAATGCACCTCCTATTTAAACATTCTCTTTCTGAGTTTACCTAGGTCTGCACTACACTGATTAAGAGCTGCAAAGTTTAGCAACAGGTTAAAGCACACGTTAAAAAAAAAAAAAAAGGGCAATTTGCCATGACACAGTGGACAGTTTGAGTCACTGCAGCAAAAGCACAAGGAAGCCCCAACGTGGTATGGGTTTAACATCCCTTCTCTCATTCCCTGCAAAGCAGCTCATAAGTATCAGTATCTGCCAGTAGAGCTGGGTAGTAAGTGGCTATCCTCAATCGCAAGCCCTGCTTAAATAAAATCAAAAAAGAGCTTGGATTGAAACGAACCCTGGGGAGGGACTATTCACAAAGTCTTGTAAGGACAGGATGAGGGGGAATGGGTCTAAATTGGCAGAGGGGAGATTTAAATGGGATGTTAGGAGGAAGAAATTCTTCACTGTGAGGGTGGCAAGACACTGGAACAGGTTGCCCAGGGAGGTTGTGGCTGCTCCCTCCCTGGAGGTGTTCAAGGCCAGGTTGGATGAGACCTTGAGCGACTTGATCTAGTGGGAGGTGTCCCTGCCTATGGCAGGGTGTTGGAACTGGATGATCTTTGAGGTCTCTTCCAACCTAAACCATTCTATGATTCTATGATCATCTAGTTCCAACCCCCAGATGTGGGCAGGGACACCTTGTACTAGACCAGGCTGCTCAAAGCTCCATCCAACCCAGAACACAGATAATAATCCCTTCAGAACTTAGTTTGCATACAATATCTGCTATCAAAACTGCACAGATAACAAGTGTGTAGACTCACAACTTTGTAGGGTTCAGCAAAGAGAGGAGAGTTAGGTGGAAAGGCTTCTTCACCCTGCTGAATTTCTTGGTTTCGCCTTTCCCTTTCTTTCATACGCAGCACATTCCGGTCTTCACGGTTCATGTTGCTATGAGTAAAAAAACACCAACAGGATTTCTGATCAGAAAATGGAATTAGGAGGGATGCATGAGTATGTGGTTAGTACACAGTACCTCAATACCTGTTCTGAAGAAAGAATGACTTCAGCTGAGAACCCCCTGCTGACCGTAATTCCTCGACACTCAGATGTTGGTCCAATTTAAGATGCCTCACACCTCCAAGAGCTATAACCCACAATCTACAGCCAGCTTCCAACAGGGAAAGTTTATGCAGTAATAAAACTATGGGAAAAAAAAAATCCACAAAGTCCTCAAGGCAAAGAAACTATTTCAAACCATTTCACTCGCTTCAATCATTTACTGCTTTCAACCCACGCTCTGTATCTCCCATTCATTTCAAAAATACTTTTTCTCCCCCACAACCCCCAAATGTTCTGTAATTTTACTCTCTTATTCCCCCACCCATCCAGTGCCCGACTTCTACTGCAGATTTGGGGTTATTTTTTGCTGCTGACATACTTTTGCTGGTACCCATTCTCCCACACGCTCTAATCTCAAACTTTGATGTTGATTCCAGGTCTCCCAAAAGACTGTTCTACTGGCAGCAGTCATTTCAGGCAAGTTCTAGTAGTACCTTTTCCCTCAGTCCTTATAATGTTCTCCTGCTGCAAAAATGCAGCTTAAAAACCTGCCTGTCTCCCTTCTTACACATTTCACTTAGCACTTTGGCCTTGCTGCTTGAGTTCACAGAAATATATCAAATTGTTACAATGACAACAACAAAAAGTTGGAATAAATCCATTCTGAGCTCAATAAAGCATTTAAGTGTCAAGAGGATGGGGCCAGACTCTTGTCAGCAGAGACCACTGACAGCACAAGGGACAACAGAAGGAGAAACTTCGCTGGTGTGAGGGTGCCAGAACCCTGGAGCAGGCTGCCCAGAGAGGTTGTGAAGCCTCCTCTAGAGAGATTCCAAAACCATCAGGACATTGTGATCCTGAGCAAGTCGTTTTGGGTGCCCTTTCTTTAGCAAAGGAATTGGAATGGATGATCCCCAGAGGTCAATTCCAAACCCCATCACGTTGGCTTCTTGAGAACTCTTAGGACTGAGGGGAAACCCAACATTTATACCAAACACTGTCACATGAAAAGAACATTACACCAGAGATCCACTTGAGATCAGAGCTGGAGCAGATCCAGAGCTGATCTGGCTGTACCTGCCAGGTCAATGTAAAATTAGCCACCGGAAATACAGCAGCTAATCACACTTCTTAGTGCTCCTCCTTGATCTTCTGTAGTGTAGGAAATGATAAACATCTTGATGGGAAGTCATTTGGACTGTATGGGGATTAAGTTTAGGTTATTTTTAATTCTTTTCTTTTTTTTTTATTTATCAGAGTCAATAGTTTGAATGTGATTCAAGTCAGACTTGTCTGTATCTCATCCTCTAAATCTCTACAGAGATATTTTAAGCACCTACAATGTGCACTGAGATATTAAAATCATGCTAGCTTTAAATGTGTAAATAAATTAAATTAGTGAGGCTTCCTTAACTCTCTATCTCAGACAACTTCCCAGGCAAATTCCCATCTTCCACAGCCACGAAATGTACCAGAAGAGAGATTTGCCTGTGTTCAGGAAATGTAAGTAGAGGCACTTCAAAAAGCAGAGGACTGAGGCATGCCAACTGAACCATCATGGCCAGCAATTACCTTCAGAACAAAGGGAACTGCATAATTAAGCTTTCAGACCACTTGTAATTAAGCAAACCTTTATAATCCACTATCTAACATTTCCTACTGTGAAGAGAGTTCTGTTCTAGCTGCTGGTCCTCAGGGTTTTTTCGCCCATGCCAGACTGGACAGCAGTCCCAAGCTGCTGGCAAGAGAATCATAGAATCAGAGAACTCTTTTGGTTGGAAAAGGCCTCTAAGACCATCCAGTCCAACCATCAACCCAGCACCACCATGGCCATTAAACCATATCCCAAAGTGCCACGGCCACACAGTTCTTGAACACCTCCAGGGATGGAGAGTCCACCACCTCCCCGGGCAGCCTCTTCCAATACCTGAACACTACTGCAGCGAAGAAACTGCTCCTAATCTCCAACCTAAACCTCCCTGGCACAACTTCAGACTATTTCCTCTCCTTCTATCACCCGACAGACCAAGCCCCAACCCAGTGCAACCTCCTTTCAGGGAGTTGTAGAGAGCCATGAGGTCTCCACTCAGTCTCCTCTTCTCCAGGCAAAACAACCCTAAGTCCCTCAGCTGCTCCTCATCAACCCTCTTCTCCAGACCCTTTGCCAGTTTCACTGCCCTTCTGTGGATAGTGGACACTCCAGCCCCTCAATGTCCTTTCTGGGTTGAGAGACTCAAAATTGAACCCATTATTCAGTGTGCAGCCTCACCTACACCTGCTCCTGCTTGCCACACCATTCCTGACCCAGGCTGGGACACTGGTGGCTGGCTCACATTCATGTTCCATTCTCTCACAGTTGCTGGCTGGTGGGAAGCTCTGTCCCATCACTGCTCCCACCACCACTGCAGACAACCAGAGTTGCAGAGGCAGAACTGCTTTTTCTTCTCCCACATCCACCTCCTCATCCCAGATTTAAACCTTTTCCCACAAGATAAAAGCCTGGAGCAGCGCCGTGATGCTGAGCTCCTGCAGTCCCTACTCCACCCTGGAGCACCAGGACACAGCTCTGCTCCTCCCTCCTTGCACACCAAGCCTGCAAGTGGAAGATGAAGAACTCGTTGGGTTGTACCAGGTGCTATCAAGAGAGTCCTGCTATAATTTCTATTCCCAGGAAGCCTGAAAGTGTGAACTCCCAGGAGAAGCAAAATCAGGCTAAGCGAGACAACATTCACGTCCCCACAGCAAGGACCAAAGCACCTTGGTTTGAGTACTAGAAGAAATTATAAAAGAGGCCTGAAGCACAGCCCAGAATTTCCTTTTTTAGCCAACCCTGTAGGGTTTGAATCACTATTTGTGCAGCTGGCCAAGCTGCCCTCTGCACAGCCCAGCTGGTGCATGACTTCAGTACCCAACAGACTGATCAAACCTCACAGCACTTCTCCAGGTCAATACCAAGAGCTGAAAGAAGCAGGAAATTCATCAGGAAGCCCACAGAAACTCCTGACCAACTTCATTTGTGGGTATTCTTCCACCACTGTTCCCTGCTGATCAAGGCCTACTGAGCACATGAAGCAGTCAAGCATCATTCAAATCCTCCATACCAGAAACGGTTTTCATTTCTCATTCCAACATCTCACTAAACCCCAGCTGGTATTTCTGTGCTCCCTTAATCCAAAAAAGGGCATGGCTTTGGCTGCAGTTCACTCAAGCAAACATCATCCTGGACTTTATAACTGCTGTGAGGAAATTGCAGCATGGCTGCTGCCCTGCCCACCAGCCGCAGCCTTCTCCTACTTTCCACCCCCCACTCACAGAATGGCAGGGACCTCTGAAGATCATCTAGTTCAACCTCTCTGCCAAAGCAGGACCACCTCAGGCAGGCCACAGGTGGGTTTGGAAATTTTCTAGAGCAGGAGATTCCACAACCTCCCTGGGCAGCCTGCTTCAGGGCTCCAGCATCCTCACACCGATGTTTTTCCTGATGCTGAGGTGGAACCTCCCGTGTTCTGCTTTGGATCAATTGCTCCTTGTCCTATCACAGGACACAGGACTTCCTCAGCTCTGGGGTAGGACAACAGACCCCAAGTGTGAGGTGACAGACCCCAGGTATGGAGCTTCTGGACCACACTTCTTGTTCAAAAGACCCAAATCACAAGAACACCAACACACCTACACTGCCAAACCTTTACCAGCAATGCTGGTAAAGGAAAAAGGATGTTGGCCAATCCCTGAGTACAGGTGCAGGACTCAAAGCCTACTTCTCACTCCTATTGAACCACATCAGGCACCCAAGAATCATTGCATAAGTCCACCTGCATCTTCCCCAGCAGCAGCATCACTCCATCTTCCAAGACACCACAGGGAAAACCATTAAAGGTGAAGGTCTGCCTGAGGAACCTTCCATGAGCAGCACCTCAAAGCACCATCCAAACCCACCACTTTTCAACCAGGCATTAGTGGAACTTCAAAGTACATTTACAACACCTTGACTTCCTCTTCAAGAAACCTTATTTAACTCAGGGGCTTTTTTTCTCCTCTCTGAATTGGCTTCATAAGCAAGAGAAATCCAACAGCTCATTTATCCAGTGCTGATTAATTGGCTGTGATGAAACACCAGCTTTGTTTGACAACATTTAGCCGTGAGTGATAAAGAGCCTTCAGAGCGGGGACACAATACCTAGGGCTTCCTGCAGGGCACACCCAGCTGGGTGAAAAACAAACTCCAATATGTCTTAGTTTTATTTAAAGAGAAAAGCCAAAATAGCTGGATGTCCTGCTTGGAAAAGGGGATTCTGTGCTTTGAGGTTGCCTTACTGCTGCAGCCAGCTTCCTCCCAAGGATGCATGTGACTGAGTTCAACTCTCTTTCTTGCTTGTATCATCAATAGCAAGGAGCAGCTAAGGAGCTAGCATGGCATGCTTCTCTCAGCTAGTGTTGAGTATGGCATCACTACTAATACTGTCACTAAAATCACAGAAACAATACTAAAACGCTGCTTTGTCAGCACTTCATACAAATACAGTTAGAAAAGTGAGAAATTTTAAAAGTCAGAGAACTGGAGAATTGCTTGGGTTGGAAAAGACCTCTAAAAGCATGAAGTCCAAGCACTCTCTACCAAGGTTTGGACGAAACCACGTCCCTTGGCACCACATCTCTGCCTCTCTGAAACACCTCCAGAGATGAGGATTCAACCACCTCCCTGGGCAGCCTCTGCCGGTCTTTGAGAACCCTTTTAGTGAAGAAGTTTCTTCCAATATCCAACCTAAGCTTCCCCCTGTGCAACTTTATGCCATCTCCTCTCCCCTTTTGTTTTACAGCTCATGGAAAGTTCATTGATGATTAAAAAACAAATATTTGTCATCTTACACTAGCACATTTTCAGAACAAGCAAAGCAAACCTCTTCTCCTCGCAGTCTCCCCTTCTCCAAGCTGAACAACTCCAGGTCCTTCAGCTGCTACTCACCAACCCTGTTCTCCAGACCCTTCACCAGCTTCTTTGCCCTTTTCTGGCCACACTCCAGCATATCAATGTCCTTCTTGGAGTGAGGGGCCCAAAACTGACCCCAGTATTTGAGGTGCAGCCTCACCAGTGCTCACCAGGTAAAACAACCTCCTGCACACTCAAGAGGGAGACCAAGCACTCGAAGCACTGGATGTGAAGACCTTGTACATATTCGGAGGGTGAGTGTGCTTCAAAAACGCAAAATTCAAAAACAGAGCTGGCCAAAGTCAGGTTAATGTTTGACAAGAAGGACCAGAGAGGGCAGAGCAGAGCTTGCTCTTTGCCACAAGCTCCTCTCCTTCCACCTGAGCTCCCAAACAGCACAGAAATCCCCACGAAGGGACCATGTGCCTGGGCTTGCTGCTCTCTTAGACAAATGAGCACAAATCCCTCATCATTGTTAGTGAAGAAGAACTTCACATTTGTTTTGTAGCAGCACGTTAGTAATTCCAGCGTCTCACTCAAGTGGTGATGTAAGTAACTAAATCCTGCTCATTAGTTTTACCTGACAGATTTCCCCTCCATCACTCAAAACTGCATCAGGTTATCCCAGGTATCAGCCAGGTGGCACCTTCTGCTGCAGAAGGCACCACACCACAGTGGGAGATCAAGGAATTACAGATCACTGGTAACTCACCTTGAGTGCTGTGTCCAGCTCTGAGGCCCCCAGCATAAGGATATGAACCCACTGGAGTGGGTCCAGAGGAGGCCACAAGGATGGTCAGAGGGCTGGAGGACCTCTCCTATGAGGTCAGGCTTTCCCGTGTCTTTGTTGTATCTCAGTGTTCAGTCCTATGAGGTGTTCTTTGCTCTGAGAGCAGATGATCTCTGAGGTCCCTTCCAACCTAAGCCACTCTGTGATTCTCTCATTCTACATAAAGTGTCATTTTCTGCAGCTACCACAATGCCAACCAAGGATTCCAAGTCAGGTAAGACAGAGGAACCTCAATGTACTCATTACCAATAACCAAGACTGAGCCAGAAGTAAAGCTCATTTCTGCTGTTAGCAAAGCAGAATTTCAATTTCGCCTTCCCAAATCTTCCCATTTCTGTGTACTTCATCTTGCAATGCCAAATGGCCTGCAGGGATATTCTATCATCTGAAGCTCAAGTTCTGATACCCTAAGGCTCAAAACCAAAAGCACTACAGAGCAGACTGAACCAAATAGAGCTTTGCTGTCCACTGTCAATCATAGCATGGCTTAGGAAGGGACCTCAGAGATCCATGAGCAGGGATGCCTTTCAACTAGACTCAACTGCTCCAACCTGGCCTCCAACAGCCCCAGGAAAGAGGCATCCACAACCTCCCTAGAGAGCCTTTTCCAGAACCTCACCAGCCTCATACTGAAGAATTTCTTTCCAAGATCCAGTCTAAACCTTTGCTCCCTCAACTTAAAATCATCCCCCCTTGTCCTGTTGTTAGACACCTTTAAGTAAAGTCCTTCTCCAGCCTTTCCTGTAGAATCCCTTCAGGTATTGGAAGGTAGCTGTAAGGTTCCCCCAGAGTCTTTGCTTCTCCAGGCTGAATCCTAACTCCCTTAGTCTATCCTTATAGCAGAGGTGCTCCAGCCCTTGGACCAACTTTATAGCCCTCCTCTGGGCAATTTCGCCTCTCAAACTTCATCTCAGTTCAACCCCAGACTCAAACACCACCACCCTCCTCATCCTTTCAGTCCTCCACCACTCACAGATCCAGCAATTTGCCCAGTGCAGAGCTGGAGCACACTAATTTTACAAGCAATCTTTTCATGCCCACACAAGCCAAAGCGTATTCTAATACAGTTTCCCAACAATATTCTCCAGTCTAATTGGGCAGAAACTTAATAACCAAATTCCTGTATCTACATGTTCTTCTGCTTCAACTTTGAAGCCAAGACAATTGGCATTTAAATTTTATTAAGCAACAGTTATTCAGACATTCAACATTAATCTGGCTATTATAGTTCTGACTTCCTCACATTAATTTACTTTCATAAAAGGCAACATTACATCTGAGAATGATCAACTCCATGGCATTTAGGATTAAGAAAGGATTCACTTCACAGAAATTCTCTGATAAAGATTCTCTGTGGAAGTTTGAAAACAGCAGACAACATTTTAATGAGGTGTCATTTGAAAGAGTAAAAAGACCCCTTAAAAACCCAAATTCATTTTAAGGCTTACACAGAATTACAGAATCATTAAAGCTGGAAAAGACCCTTGAATCCAGCTGTAATCCAACTGTCACAACCACTAAACTACATCCTGAAGCATCACATCTACAGCTTCTTGAATACCTCCACAGATGGTGACTCCAGCAGTCACCATCTTTGGTGCACTGGACAGCTTTAAGGCTCAGTTGACAGGGTGTGAGCCAGCTCATTTCAGCTCTTCTGTTACCTAGAAAGGTTGGACCAGGCTGCAGTTTCTGGGCAGCCTGTTCCAATGCCTCTCCACTCTCTCAGTAATTAAATTATTCCTAATGTCCAACCTAAGCCTCCCCTGGCACAACTTAAACTCATTTTCTCTTGTCCTATTGCTAGTTACTTGGGAGAAGAAACTAACATCAGCCTCACTGCAAGCTCCTTTCAGGGAGCTGTAGAGAGAAATGAGGTCTCTGCTGAGCCTTCTCTTCCCCAGACTAAACAACTCAAACTCCCTCACCCACTCACTCCTTGTATGATGCCCTCCAAACCCCACCAGCCTCGCTGCTCTTCTCTGGACACACTCCATACCTCAATGTCTTTCCTATCCTGTGGTGCCCTGAACACAGCTCTCAAGCTGTGGCCTCCCCAAGGCTGACTACAGGGGCATGATCCCTTCCCTATTCCTGCTGGACACACTAGTTTTGATCCAGGTCAGGATGGCCTTCTTGGCCACCTGAACACACTGCTGGCTCATCTTCAGCCACCCATCCACCAGCACCTCCACATCCTTTTCCACCAGGCTGCTTTCCTGCCACTCTGCCCCAAGCCTGTGGCACTGCTTGGGGTTACTGTGACCAAAATGCAGGACCCAGCACTTGGTCTTGTTAAACCTCATCCCACTGCCTCAGTCCATTGATTTAACCTGTCTTCATCTCTCCACAGAGCCTTTCTACCCTCAAGCAGATCAACTCCTCCCATCTTAAGAGAATTACAGTTGAAGGAGAGCAAAAGTTTATCAGCTACATTACCGGGGTTTAACTGTCATTTCCTCCAGCCCTACTGGAAGATCTTGTGTATCTGCAGTGTCACACTTACCTTAGATTTCCTATCACAGCCAAAGTTCACACACTCTGCTGCATAACACACCAAAATGAACACCAGGGCTTGAGATAATAAACTCTGCCACTGTATAAACCGCTCAGGTCTTTTGTAGCTGCTGGCAGCAGTAAGGGCTCTTCCACACGATGCTGCTGTATAAATACTGCTACTATCTCTGCCTCTTCCCTTTGATCTTTCAAGCTCAGCTTATTTTCTACACAGATTTTATTTGATGCATCTTCACAACACAAGCATAATGAATAAAATATTTTGAGGGTATTAAGACATCCTGTGCCCAGCTCCATCTGGTATCTAAGGCAGAAGGCAACTGCAACACTTCAGAATACAGGAGAGATGTGATTCCAGGTACCTAGTCCAAAGCAGTTCCCCCTCTGTGTCATGTTCCATGCTACTCTCCTGATTGTGCCGACACACAACTGAATGAGGGAAATCCATGCAGTTTTGGGAGACAGTGTTGCTTTTAAACCCTCCTTCCTGTGAGGGTGCTGGAACCCTGGAGCAGGCTGCCCAGAGAGATTATGGAGTCTTCTTCTCTGGAAAGCTTCCAAACCTGCCTGGACATTGTGATCCTGGCAAGCTGCTGTGGGCACCCCTGCTTTAGCAGGGGGGTTGGACTGAATGATCTCCAGAGGTCACTTCCAACCCTCCTATGCTGGGATCCTGAGAGAAGTCTAAGCACTCCAAACAGTTATATCAGCACATGAGAGTAGGCATAAGCAACCTGTTTAAAACAAAACAACAACTAACAAACAAACAAAAAATCCACACAAGTCTGATTACATTACTGCCTGGTTTTTGCTCTGCAGTGTCAGACGTGGACTTTGCACCAGCTGACAAGCAGCATGGGTACAACTGATGAAACAAGAACAGAAGGATCAGAGAGTCACAGAATGCCAGCTTGGAAGGGATCTCAAGCATCATCTGGTCCAACCTTTCTAGGCAACAGGAGAGTTGAAATGAGCTGGCTCACACCCTGTCAACTGAGCCTTAAAGCTGTCCAATGCAGGGGAATCCACCACTTCCCTGGGGAGATGATTCCAACGTCCAACTGTTTTCATGAGAAAAAAAAGTTCTTCTGGAGACCAGAAGACTTTCTGCTGGGAGCAGGTTGGCAGAGGGGCCAGAGTCAAGGAGTGTCACCATTTTTGTGATTTAACTTTCTTCAAAAACACAGAAAAACACTCCAGGTCTACTGGAGAACAACTAAAGACCACAACAACATAAACTATGTTTCCACACTGGTACCAGAACAACCAAAGGGAGTGGAGAGAAAGCACCATAAAAGCCAACTGAGTTCATGCATGCCAACATCTCTATCTCTTGTCAGAACTGAACAGATTGAAACCTAAGGATGGGAATTTTAGACTGGAGATAAGAAAAAAATTTTTTACAATGAGGGTGGAACAGGTTCCTTACCACATCCGGAGGTGTTCAAAGCCTTGAGCAGCCTGGGCTAGCAGAAGGCGTCCCTGCTCATGGCAGAGGCTTGGAACTAGATGATCTGTGAGGTCACTTCCAACCAAACTGTTCTACGAATCTACGAATGAGTGAAGGGAAGGTTGAACTCCCACAGTCCCACTGATCCCAGTTAGCAGTGGCAGGATTCACAGGGCTGCCTTGCATTTGAAAAAACTGAAGTGTTCATAGACCTCTTGAAGTCCACAATTTTGAATACCAGAAAAGAGAGAAAGTAATTTTCACTGAATCCCCATATTCAGCCCTAACTTTTAGGCAGAACATTTACCAAAGTCATCACCATTTGCTACCTGCCTAAAACCCACAATTACTATGTGAGTGGCATGACAGCTCTGAGACCTGGGACACTTCCTGATCACTTCAAACTTTCTTTTTTACATTTAAATACATTGAAGATGACAGCAGATGCTAGTTAGACTTTGGAAAAATCCACTAGGGAAAAGGAGTATTTAAAATTTGCAGACAAAGCAAAAAAA
>VWZI01017594.1:371285-383764 GCA_013396835.1 Psilopogon haemacephalus | reverse complement strand
AAAAAAGGTAGGATGGGAAGGTACCAGAACTATCTAGACAGGCAAGCTGAAATTCAGCAGGGAAGCCACAGCTTTGATGTTAGAGCTCCCAAACAAACATTAGTTTTAAAAGTTGGGAAGTTTTAACTTTTCATCCTCCCTATTAAAAGCCACCTGTATTTTATAATCCCTTTCAGCAGACTGAGAAAAGCATTAACATAGAATCACAGAATGGTTTGGGTGAGAAAGGACCTCCAAGGGTCATTTAGTCCAATCACCCTGCAGTCAGCAGGGACATCTGCCACTAGATCAGGTTGCTCAGAGCCTTGTCCAGTCTAAGCTTAAATATCTCCAGGGATGGGGCCTCACCCACCATCCTGAGCAACCTGCTGCAGTGCTCCACCACCCTCACCACAATGAACTTGTTCTTCACATCCAGTCTAAATCTACTCTTCTCTAATTTCAAACCATTGCCACTCACCTTTTGTGAACATTTCCTCTGCAGCCTTCTTGTAGCCCTTTTCAGGTACTAGAAAGCTGCTACTGGGTCTCCCCAGAGCCTTCTCTTCTCTAGGCTGAACAACCCCAGTTCCCTCAGCCCATTCTCATAGCAGAGGTGCTCCATCCTCTTGATCATTTTCATGACCCCCTCTGGATGCACTCTATCATGTCCATATCCTTCCTGTGTTGAGGTCTCAGCAGCCACTGAGTATGAATTACTTCAGGAAAAGAAGCATTTAGCTACACAAACTCTTTACATAAAACATAACAAATTGTCTTTATGTAATAAAATAAAGTTTATCTAATAAAATATAATCAAATGCCATTATCTTTTTTTTTTCTTTTATTTTGCTATTTTCTTTCCCCCTAAGTTCTTGAGATGTTTATCAATTTTCTTGAATGTGGCCATAGAAGTGGTGCTGTTCACAGGTCTATTAGATTTAAGCACCAAAAAAGTGCTTGAACCGCCACAGACACCCCAAACAAAATGTGCCTTGTGCTGTTCCCTGTCCCCAGGGATCTCATGTCCCATGGGTGGCTGGGAACTGAACCCTGCCTTTATGGTCATCCCCACAGAATGCCAGCCCTGCTCACTTGCACCCCACTGGCAACTAAGGACAGTGCAGTGGCACAGGAGATTAATTATTATTGTTAATAACTACCACAGGTATCTTCTGGAGTCCAGGGACCAGCTTTGGAGTCCTCAGCAAAAAAGGACAGGGACCTGTCAAAGCAAGTCCAGAGGAAGTCACAACAATGACCCAAGTGTTGAATTCCTCTGCTGTGAGGCCAGACTGAGAGAGTTGGGGTTGTTCAGCCTGGAGAAGCAAAGGGTCCAGGGGAGACCTTCTGGTGACCTTTCAGGACTTAAAGGGGCCTGTAAAAAAGCTGGGGACAGACTTTTGAGCAGAACCTGTTGGGAAAGGACTAAAAGAGAGAGATTCAGACTGGAGAGAAGAAAGAATGGTGAGGCCCTAGCCCAGGTTGCCCAAAGAGGTATGAGATGCCCCATCCCTGGAACCATTCCAGGCCAGGTTGTCTGGGGCTCTGAGCAACCTGCCTTAGTTGCAGATGTCCCTGCAGAGCGCAGGGAGGGACTAAACGACCTTTAAAGGTCTCTTGCAATCTAAAGCATTCAATAATTCTATGATTTTCTGCAGAAGTAAATATTTTTTTGATCTACCCAGATCAAAACCTGAACTTCTGCTTTTGATAAACCAGTAAAAATGTTGTGTAAGCTGGTTTTGAACTGCTCTTCCAAACGTATTTTTAACTATAAGCTAAAAACTTGACAGATGTGAAACTGCAAAGCACAGAACCATCACAACAGAGAGAACTTGAAGTCAGTGAGACTCAAAGAATCTTGCCACTAGAGAAAGAAGTGAAGCTGCTTCTCACATGAAGTTAAAGAAAAGCAGCAGCAGCAATCTTGAAAAGCCCTGTCACAGTTCAGTTGAATTTCAAAACCCTGGATGCCACAAGGCCAGTTCAGTGAGACCAAGGCTGTCAGCAGCTCAGCTTGGTAAAAGCTCAAACCTGCCAACACTTGCTAACAGAAAAAAAGTGCACAGCAAAAACTCATTGCTAAAGCTCCAGGGATGTGGTGGGCAAGCTGATCTGCAGAGAAGGACCTGAGAGTGCTGGTGGGCAACTTGATCATGAGCCAGCAATGTGATCTCATGGGCAAGAAAGCAAATGGACTCCTAAGAAGTGTGTGCCCAGAAGGTTCTTCTCCACCTTTACTCTGCCTTGGTGAGGCCACAGTTGTGGTACTGGGTCCAGTTCTTGGCTCTCCAATCCAAGAGAAACAGGGAAGTACTGGAGAGAGTCCAGTGGAGGCTACAGAGCTGCTGAGGGGCCTGGAGCATCTCTGTGAGAAGGAAAGGCTGAGAGCCCTGGGGCTGTTTAGCCTGGAGAAGAGCAGCCTGAGAGGGGATCTGCTCAATGCTTTGCAAGAGCAAAAGGAGCTGTGAGGGGCAAGAGGCTGGGGCCAGTATCTTGTCAGTGGTACCCAGAGACAGGACAAGGGGCAAGTGGCACAAACTGGAACCCAGGAGGTTAAACATAAAGACGAGAGAAAGTTCTTTGGTGTGAGGGTGCTGGAGGCCTGGAGCAGGCTGCCTAAAGAGGTTGTGAAATCTCCTTCTCTGGAGAGCTTCCAACTCTACCTCACCACTGTGATCCTGGGCAAGCTGCTGTGGGATGTCCCTGCTTTAGCAAGGGGGTTGGACTGGATGACCTCCAGAGGTCCCTTCCAACCCCTACTATGCTGGGATTCTGGGATAAGTTACAGAGACACATCTTGTAGTCATCTCTTAAAGAAAAATGAAGATTAATCCACTCCCATTTCTGCCCATCTTTAGCTTTCTGCTCCGTCAGTAAACCATGAGTGAATGGATTTTAACATTCCTCTGAAGAAACACAAGCTGGCACATGCTGGGCACCAGGAGCAGCAGCAGTGCCAGGCATCCCAGGCACATCCCTGCAGCAAGCAGCATCCTCCCCACACCACACTGCTCCTCAGCAAAGGCACAGCAAACAGCACAGGGAGTTATCAAAGACAAACCCAAACAAACAACAAAAAAAGTCAACATCAGCTATTTGAGCTGATTAGGGACACGAGGAGGACACTGAAAAGATCTTTAAATGCCAGTTCAGCATGGATCTTGCTTTGCGTGGTCATAAATAATGCAGCTTTTTCCTTGGAAAGAGAAAGTTAGAGATAAAACTTGTTTTCAAAACATTTTTTTTTTTTGAGGGAGAGATTCTGTAGGCTATTCATGATTAGCAAATTTAAGCTGAAAACTGTTTTGTTGAAACTCTCTCCTAGTAGAACATGTAAAACTAGTAATTACTGACTAAGAATTTCAGAGTAAAAACTTCTTACATGTGTTGACTTGGGGTTTTCTTTCCCTTCTTAAATCTACTTCGTGAAACAATTTCAGAATTAGTCATTGTTCCAGGAAAAAAAAACATCAACTTTTCTCCTTTTACCTTTTAAAGGCTATCTACAGCATAGCTTTCAGGTGAAAGCTTTAATGTGATGTTAATTTATCTTATCAGCTTCATAACGACAAAATGAAAAATTAAATAGTTCCAAAAGTTCATCAGTGGATTTAAAACAATACCTCCAGCAGGCCTCCAGTGGCCATGCTGCTTTCCAACTACAGCCAGCACAGACTGGAGGAGCTACACCCCAGCATTAGTCACTGACACATAAACTGTAAGATTTAATCATAGAATCACAGAGTGGTTTGGGTTGGAAGGGACCTTAAAGACCATCTAGTTCCAATCTGCAGCACTGTGCCCAGTTCTAGTGCACCCAGAATAAGAGGGACATGAAGCTGCTGAAGTGCATCCAGAGAAGGCCACAAAGATGATGAGAGGGCTGAAGAACCTCCCCAATGAGGAACAGGCTGGGAGAGTTGGGGCTGTTCAGCCTGGAGAAGAGAAGGCTGCAGGAAGACCTTTGAGCAGACCTGAAGGCGACTGCAGGAGCGCTGGAGAGAGGCTTTTTACAAGGGCTTGTAGCAGCAGTACAACAGGAAATGGATTGAAGCTGGAAGAGGGAACATTTAGACTGGAAATCAGGAAGAAATTCTTGACAGTGAGGGTGGTGAAATGCTAGAACATTTACCCAGGGAGGTCATGAATGACCCCTCCCTGGAGGTGTTCAAGGCTAGGCTGGATGATGCCTTGAGCAACCTGCTCTAGTGGAAGGCTTCCCTCCCCATAGCAGAGAAGTTGGAACTGGATGATCTTAAGGATCCCTTCCAACCTAAACCCTTCTATGATTCTATGAATCTTTGTAAAATCACAGCACTTTTCAATCACAGCAGCTTCCAGCAGGTTTCTATCCTTATTTCTGCCAAAGCACAGTACAACTAGAATTAAATTTAATGGCTGCTCTGTTAGGGCCTTTAACCCATTTCTCCATGTTCCCTTCTCCTAAAATTTTCATCCTGATGACTCAATTCCTCAGCTCTGGCCTCTGACCAAGCCCTTTTCCCCCCCAATCATCTTTGAATAAGGAAATGCTTATGCTGATAGTAATGGAACACTGCAAGAGGACACTGGCAAATTTCTGCTCTTTTTTTTTTTTTCCTCTCCCAGAAACTCTGGTTACTCCTCTGCCCACAGATACACCACACAAAACTAAATCCTCATTTTGATGTGGCTGCCTTTTTTTTTCCCCTTTCGTTTGAAGAGGGGAGGGGTTGATTTTACCCTTCCCTATAGGAAAAATCCTCTCTGAGCAGGTCTGCAGCACAGCTACACAAAGTGAATTGTGGATTCTTATCTCCTCATCCTACTCACTTTAATGATTTGTGCACATCAAAGCCTGATTAAAACCATTTAAGTACCTCCATCACTACAATCTCTTTAAGATCTTCTGGAAATTAAATTAAGAAACAGCAACAACAACAACAAAAAAAAAACACATGTGAGCATACAAAGGTGCCCAATTACAATCAGCTGTTGAGCTTCTCTAGTAACCTTAGCACAGAAAGTGACACAGTCCAGTATCTTGAAGCATCGTTTCTGTCAAACATCTCTCAGATGATGAGTAAAAATATTTAATATCCATTTAAAAATAGACACTTGCAACAGGATGGCACTGAGAAAAGTGCATTCTGAGTTTCTGACTCCTTCTATACAGCCCAGGAGGAAAACAAGCTGCAAAGAGCAGGGTCCACCGGGGTGAACAAAAGCCACAGCAACTTGTTTCCAAATTTTGTGATGCTGGAGGAGCAGTCACACTAACATTGCCTTATATGGCTTGAGGGTGGCTGCACGTTTATCTGAGTCCGTGGCCAGCCATGGCTAGGTGCCTACTACCTCGCTATTTCCACACTCAGCACAGCTGGCAGAGTAACAACATCTGCTCCCTTTTCCTCAGATTCCTTTCCACCTATGAAACACTTCCACTTCTCACAGCACTGCTCGACCACAGACTCAACTCTCCAATAAAGGATTCACAGCTACCTGCTACACTTGAATGAGAAAGAAGGAAAAAAAGCTGCTCACAGAATGGCTTAGGTTGGAAGGGACTTCAGAGATCATCTACTCCAACCTCCCTGCCATGGGCACAGACACCTCTCAGCTAGATCAGACTGCTCAGGGACTCATCCAACCCAGTCTTGAACATATTCAGGGAGGAGGAATCCACAACTGCTCTGGGCAGTCTATTCCAGAGCCTCACTACCCTTGGACTGAGGAATTTTTTCCTAAGATCCAATCTAAACCTGCTCTCCCTCATCTTAAAACCAGTCCTCCGAGTCCTATCTCTAGACACCCTTAAGAAAGGTCTCTTAATGACCTTCTTGTGGGATCCCTTCAGGTACTGGAAGGCAGAGTGAAATTTCAGCAGGAACCAAAACTGCCGAGGGAAGTATTATTGATAATGGATTGAAGCTTGAGGAGGGCAGATTTAGACTGGAGATTAGGAAGAAATTCTTTAGAGTGAGGGTGGGAAGACACTGGCACAGGTTGCCCAGGGATGGATGCCCTCTCCCTGGAGGTGTTTAAGGCCAGGCTGGATGAGGCCTTGAGTGACCTGTTCTAGTGGGAGGTGTCCCTGCCTATGGCAGGGGGGTTGGAACTGGATGAGCTTTAAGGTCCCTTCCAAAAGAAACCATGCTATAAATCTGTGAAGCATCTACCTTGGTGAAACCTCTGAATCCAAGCCAAGGACAAGTTTAAACAGTTCCTTCCTGTCCAAAGAGCACTTTTTAACTGCTCACTGGATAGAAACAAGATTTCCACCAAAGCTTGGTTCTAAAAATTAAACATACTATCATTTTCCCCTTAAAATCATAGAATGGTTTAGGTTGGAAGATACCTCAAAGATCATCCAGTTCCAACACCCTGCCATAGGCAGGGACACCTCCTACTAGATCAGGTCGCTCAAGGCCTCATCCAACCTGGCCTTGAACACCGCCAGGGAGGGAGCAGCCACAACCTCCCTGGGCAACCTGTGCCAGTGTCTCACCACCCTAACTGTAAAGAACTTCCTCCTAACATCCCATTTAAATCTCCCCTCTGCCAGTTTAAACCCATTCCCCCTCATCCTGTCCCTCCTTGTGAACAGTCCCTCCTCAGCCCTCCTGTAGGCCCCTTTCAGATACTGGAAGGCTACTATAAGGTCTCCTCAAAGCCTTCTCTTCTTGGCAAGAGTATATCAATTAAAAAATCTATGATGCAACTATAGATATCAAGTCCTCACCTCCACTTCCAGGAGATTACAATGTCACAGTGTATTAAAACCTGAGACCTTCTCATTCTAACATCATACACAGTGTTAAACCACTAAGTTTGAGGATTCGCTTTGGTTTGACCCATTCTCTGACACTCTTCCCACCTCCAACACTCACCTTTGTGAGCCTCAGGAAGAGCTCAGACATCTCACAGACTGCAGTGGGTTGGAAGGGACCCTAAAAGGTCATCTTGTCCAAACCCCCTGCAGTCAGCAGGGACAACTCCAAATAGATGAGGCCACTGAGGGCCTTGAATGTCTCCAGTGATGGAGCCTCCATCACATCCCTGGGCAACTTCTTCCACCATTTCACCATCTTCATTGTGAAGAACTTCTTCCTTATATCTCATCTAAATCTACCCTGCTCCAGTTCCAAACCACTGCCCCCATCCTACTACCACAGGCCCTCCTAAACAGTCCCTTCCCAGCCTTCCCATAGGCTCCCTTCTAATACTGGAATTCAAATATTGAACTCCAGTTTCAGTTCTGCCCCTCCACAAACAAACCACTAAACTTAAAAGCTGAGGAAAACTCTGAGTCCAGTCCAAAAGACAAACATCTTAAAGCCACTCTTGGAGACAGCAGATTTAGGAGGGAAACATCAATCCTCTGCTAGAAAATAGTTAACACTGAAGAGAACCAGAGCATTCATCTGGCCTGCTGTCTACCACACCTGGTCATTATGTCTCCACTTCAGTACTGGGATTAAACAGCAAGAAGATGTTGTGAAGCACAGGAAGAGATCAGGAATGATTAAACAGTTTCTTCCTTAAAAACACCACGGTTCCAGGATAACAGTACTAGTACAGTGACACTTTGTTTAGTTATAAAACACAGAAAGCAACCCCTCCAAGTATATTACCAATAAATGTTATGCCATGAATAAAAAAAACTAAGATCAGCTGTGAAAAAACAACCAAACAAACAATCCCCCCCAAACAAACCCACCAACCCAAAAAGAGATCAATAGAAGGGGACTGCCTAGTGAGGTGTAGTGAGGTGTTGTAGGGCCTGGGCACCAGACCTCACCAGTGCAGGAAAGTTTTCCTCGCGAGCTGTTAACAGAAGAGAATTAGTTCAAGACTTCAGGGCAAGAACTTCTCCTGTTCGGTGTTTGTACAGTACTGAACACAGTATTTTTTTTCCTTTCCTTTTTTGTCTGTCAGTACCTGGTGCTGCTGCCAGATAATAACCAAGGTTCTACATTCATCAGCAAGAATTAATGAATTGAGAAAGAACAAGAGACACAACAACTTGAAGTACTACAAGCTAATGCATTTGGGGAGAAAATAGAGCTCACCACTGAAGGAGAAGAGGTTTGAAACACAAAGTTGGAGAAAGAAACCTAGAAAGTTTTAAGAATTTGAGAGCCTGGGGAGGTGGCAGCCACCAAATTAAACATGAGTGCATGAGGCAGTATCACAGCTACAGGGAAAGGGGAATTTTAGAGGGCACATAGGAAGCTGGCAGAGGACCAAAGAAGGAAGCAAGCTGTGCTGCAGTTGTGTGCTGTGCCAGGCACCTCTGTGAGAGTCAAAGACAACAGCAGCTCACAGAATGGTAGGGACATACACAGATCGAGTTCAACCTCCCTGCCAAGGCTGGATCACCTAGAGAAGGATATGTGTTCACATAGGAACATATCCAGGTGGGCTTTGAATCTCTCCATAGGTGGAGATTTCACCACTTCTCTGTGCAGCCTGCTCCAGAGCTCCAGCACCCCTTTCAGTATCAATCAGGATTGATGAGATCCCATCTCAGTCTGCTCTTCTCCAGACTAAAAAGTCCCAATTCTCTTTCCTCATTACAGTGATGTTCCAATCCCCTCAACATCTTTGCAGCCCTGTGCTATAGACTCTCCAGCAAGTCCCTGCCCTTATTTCAGAGAGCACCAAGCAAAGCATTCCAAACAGGGATATGTAAACTGAGTACCTAAAAAGAGGATCAACCTGGATTCCCACAGGAGGAAGATCTGCAGCAAGAAGCAGCACTGCTTTAGAACTGCAGGCTGACTAAACTTTGGAGAAGAACTTTCTGACAGGAAGGACACAGTCTGAGCAGTTATGTTTCCTAAACATCATTTCACAAGCTGGAGAGCATCCTGCTAGTCATTAGTAACTACAGAAAAGTCCTGCAAGAGAGGAATAACTGCCAGAGAAGTTCCCTCACCTTAGTTTTGCAATCAACACTTTCATAGAATGGTTTGGGTTGGAAGAGACCTTGAGGATCATGCAGTTCCAACACCCTGCCATGGGCAGGGACACCTTCCACTAGCCCAGGTTGCCCAAGGCCTCATGCAACCTGTCCTTGAACACTGCCAGGGAGAGGACATCCACAACCTCCCCAAGCAACCTGTTCCAATGTCTCACGACCCTCACCGGAAAGAATTTCCTCCTAATCTCCAGCCTAAATCACCCATGGCAGGGTGCTGGAGCTAGACGGTCCCTTCCAACTCAAAGCATTCTATCATGCAATGATTTTACAATTCTAGTAACACAGGAGAATGGAAATACACCTGCAGAGCAAACCACATGTGAGTAAGACTCTAAAATTACATGGCCAAGAACAATCAGTGCAGCAGAAAAGAAACGTCAGTCACAAAAATATCCCTATTATTATAACATCCTCACACAGGTAGACTCTAAACACAGCACTGTGCAACCAACTCTCCTCCCAGCTCTATGTACACATTGCTGCTGGCAGAGGTGACCTCTTGAAAGATGCTGGCATTCATTCCAGTCAAGGAGAGCAAACTCTTCATATTCCATGTGCTGATTTCATGTCTCGACTCTCAAGGTTCAGCCTCAGACGTGGGCATCACTGGTTAATATTTCTGCCCTCAAGAATGTACATTTCTGTTGATTCACAGCAAGGAGAGGTTTAGGTTGGACATAAGCAACAATTACTTCCCTGCAAGGGTATTGGAACAGGCTGCCCAGAGAGGTGGTGCAGTCACCATCCCTGGAGGTGTTCAAGAAACCTGTGGGCATGGCATATAGGTTTTATTTGCCATGGTGGTGTTGGGTTGATGGCTGGACTCAGTGACCTTAGAGGGCTTTTACAACCCAAACAATTCTGTGATAGCAATGATTAAAAAAACTTTTGAGATGATGATCAGAAGGAAGGGAGCCATCAGAAGTAGATAGAAGCAGTTATGGCACTGAAAACAGCGAAGGGACATGGGACAGTAGTTTCATCATTACTTGGTCACAAAGTCCCTTTCCTGTTTCAGCCGATGCTGTGAACTGCTCTCAGTCAGACGCACAAAAGTCCCACATGTCCTGAGTCACATCCAGCATCCAGGAGAAACCAGGGTGGAAAATAAAGTGCAGCAAAACACCCTCATCAGCAGCTGTGGGCTGGAAAAGGAAAAGTAAACCACTGCCTACGTGCCAACTTATTATGTACCAACAGTAACACCAGGACACATTTCTGCTGCAACTATTTATCTACAAACCCTGAACAAGGCAGCATGTGGCGCTTGCAGATAAAAATATGGGGCATCTTCTCGTCAAGTAATTGGATCATCAGCATGCAAAAGCTTTTGTACATTCCAGCTTACTAAAAAGACAACCACGGAAGAGCTCACTGAAGTTTCATCATGTTTTATCAAGTTCAGATCATAGTGACTGGGAAGAACACAAACCACACAACTATGAACTGGGTTGGAGTTGGGTTTTTTTGTTGTTGTTTTTGCTGTGTGCTTTCTTGCACAAAATCCTACCCCGGGAACTCTGTCTCACTCTCTCCATGTTTGAGACATAGGAGAAAAGTCATAAAATGAGACATGCAGAGATGTTTAAAGGAAACATTAGGGAGCTGAAACCACCTGGAGGACTACAGGGTAAGGTTATTGTTCTCTTTCCTGATGGTTAAAGCTGCTGGCCAGAGGAGATCTCACTCTTGCACAAAGCTGTAAATACAGAGTTAGGAAACCATAAGAACTATGGCTGACACATTAATAAAGCCAAAATATTAATAATGTCCAAAGAGAACATTTTCTAGATTGTTCCTGACCAACAAGAACCGTTGAGGAGCCACTGTGCAACCCTACTACAATACCCACATACAGCACCTCTGTGACTAAGCCTCCGTAGATCACACCTTGCCGAGGCAGTCGACACAGCAGCAGTGCTGTGAGGTTAATAATGTTTCCTCTCATTAGAGAAGATAACAAACTGACAAATCAAGCCTACAACCATTCCTCCGAAGCACTTGCCTGGACCCTATTTCACAATAACACCCCCGGGCTTCGAAGCACAGGGTTCTAGTGACTGAAATAAACAGTTCTAAAGAAATGTGAGGAAGGAGAAATAGACCCATTAGAAGAAGTTCAGGCGAGGCTGACAAAAGCCCAGGCTCGACCAGAACCAGTTGATTTCAGAATACTGACGCTGACTAAGTGCCTGCTCAGCTCGCACAGGCAAGTGGGAGGTCTGACTGACAGCCGTGGAAACCTGAACGTTTAAAACCGTCAGAATCTTCATAAGTAAACGATCAATAAGGCCAAACTAAGCAGAGGGGACGAGCTTGTCAAACAGAGGAGCCCACACCCGCAAAGCGAGGCTTTTTTTTCCTTAGAACAGCGCCGGGTTTGGCTGTACCGAAGCACTCCCAGCGGTGCCCCCAAAATGAAGTCGAGCACTTTCCTCAGCTCAAGAAGCGAATGAAAGACAGAGCAGCCCACAGTAGCAGTACCTGCATCACAACTCCAAACACTTGTTTTCTCCGCTGTTAAAAAAAAAAAAAAAAAAAAAAAACCAACCCAAACAGCACTCGCCAGGCCAGTTTCCAGAGACGTTTGGGGATGGCTCTTTTGATGCCGAAGCGTAACACGGCCCTGCTGAGGGATGAGCTTTACGTAACAACTATCTAGTCACTCGCAAAGAGGGTGTGAGCCTGTCTCAATAACCCCGAGTCTCCCTTCTGACCTTTAGCAACACCTACCCAGAGCCATTTCCTCTGACCACCAGCAGCACCCAGCAGCCTCCCCCAGCCCTGCCCGCTCCATCCCCAGAGCTGCTCAGGGCCTAAAACGCAGAGAGCAAAGGGGAAGGAACAAAGCCCTGACGTCAATTACTGGAGAAGGATTAAACCCATCAGCTCAGAGCAGGGTACGCACCAGTCCCCCCAGCACATATAACCACCCCAAATGTCTGTTTTCGGGGGGGGTCACCCAGGTTTCGCCCTGTAAGGAACCCAGGGAGCTGGGCCGGCGCGGGAACGAGGCCCGGTGCATTCGCCCACCTCCACTGCCGCCGGGTGTGGAAGTCCTCTCGCCGTGAGGGTGTTCGGGGAAGCACAGTGGGCCCGCAGTTCAGAGCGGGCGAGATGCGCCATTAAACGGGCGATTCCAAACGGCCGCGACCGCAGCCCGACGGCACGGGAGCGGTGCGGGGGGAGAACGGAGCCCGCGCAGGTAGCGCCGGCACACAGAACCGGGGATGGCTCCGGGCCTGGGAGGGCGGGCCGGGAAAGCTCCCGAAAAGTGAGTCCGGGAACGGGAAAAGAAACAGAACAGGCTCCGACGGCGGCCGCTACCGGGATTCTGCCCTTCCCCCTGCCGACGAGGATCGCAACGGAGGTGCCAGTCTCGGCGAGCCCCACTGCCCCACGGCCAGTCCCCTGTGCCCGGCGACCGGCCCAGGTGCATCCCAAACTCCGGCCGCGTCTCACCTCCGTTCACCGCTCCGCTAGGCCCGGACCATTTCCTGGCTGCCGCCACCGGCCCGACGGGCGGGGA
>VWZI01017594.1:354698-371074 GCA_013396835.1 Psilopogon haemacephalus | reverse complement strand
GACTCGCCTCCCCCGGCCGCCCCCGCGCCGCCGCAGCCCCGCCGCCGCTCACGTGACCCGCCGGCGGGGGGACTTCGCGGACACGTGACGCGGCGCGAAGCGCGAGGGGCGGCGCGTGCCTCGGGCCCGCCTCCTCGCTGCGGGGGTCACGTGGCAGAGCTGCCGCGGGCCACGCCCCCGGCGGAGGGCGGGTGGGGACCAGGCCTCAGCAGGCCCCAACCGGCTCAAAGCGCCTTGGAAAAGGGTTAAAAATCCCCCTAAACCCGCCAAGTCTGCCAGAGGGTTGAGGCGGTTCGTGGAAATGTCGCGCTGCAGGAGAATTGACCTCCCCGGCGTTGTCAGGTCGCGTTTCTGCCACAGTTGAAGGGTTGATATGATAGATGGAAACGAATTAACGTGACAGGGAATAAAGCGATGGGCAGCAATCATCTGCTGCTGGTGGCGAGCACAGGCAGGCCTCGCTTCTCTCTCCAGCCAGCATCGCCTAGGATACTTCAACTGCAGACATCCTTCGTAACGCAAACGGTGCAAAGCAACAGCAACAGGTTAAATCTGGAACCCGTCTCAAAGCGGTTCTGAGCTGGTTTATTTCAGTTACGTCTGAAGTCTGTTACGACGCTGAAATACAACCAACACCACAACAGAACGGGCGGAAATCAAACTGCGCGAAGACTGAATGCATCTCTCTGACTTGCAGGGAAGGCACAAGGGCTTCTTTGAGAAGGTAACGCTGCACTTTAAATAATAAAAATATCCTGCTCCTGTTAAATGCTCCTCGGATTGCACCACGAACATTTTACATGCAGCAAATCTCAAAAGTCAAACTGAAGTCCTGATACTGTGTATTACACACACAGCCCTCAACTGACAAAATGAGGCTGTGAAAGTCTGCCTTGGACACCACCGATGTCTAACAGTGTGGATAAAGGCAGGGCTTGGATAAATACAACTTCATAAAAGAAATTAAATCCGTAGGGTTAAGGTAGGTTGAATCATTTCTTTATAAATCAAATCCGTCTGACAGCAAAAGTCCTATTTGTTAAGGACTCCTCCCTGAAGAAATTAAATCAGTCCATCGATCTGCAAGAGACTGCGTAATGCAGTTTCACTAAGGGTACCCCAAAACCTGTTTCTGGCCGACAGATGTTTGATTTAATAAAGGCCTGCCCTAGAAGATCAGGTTGTCTCTCCCTTCTCCTGCTCTCCTGTCAGTTTGCAGTGTTTCTCCTTGAAATGTGATGCCTTTTCCCCAGGCTGTTTTTCTACTCCACTGCATCAATTGCTTCCCTCCAATTAGGGATGGCAGCTTTCCTTGTAATTGGAAGGATTAAACTGAGGCTGTTCAGAGCTACACCAGTCTCATGTAACTGCTTAATAAATGTAATAATTCCTAGTTAGTGTGTTTTTAAAAAGAATTAATGATCTTCGGTACTTAACCTAGAGCTTGGGAAGACAGTAATTAAAGAAATACCTTTCCTGATTAAAAAAATAATAGAGTAAATTGAATCAAAACGGAGAGATTCACAGATTGCATCAGGTCGGAAGCAACTCTCAAAGGTCATCTTGTCCAGCCCCACTGCTGTAAGCAGTGACATCTTGAACTAGATCAGGCTGCCCACAGCCACATCCAGTAAAAAAAACCAGGATGCAATCTAGTGAAAGATGAACTGGTAAAGACTCTTTAGGTGCTGGTGAGTTTTACTCTGCAAAATAAAAATGTGGAGAAAAACTAAACGGAAAGGGTATTTTTAAGAAGAATGTTATATGTTAAATTAAATATAAAAACCCCAAACATCTGAGCATAGAAGGCCTTCAGGTTGGTCTGACTTAACCAGCAGCTGGCAGGATGAGATATCCAGTGAAAGCAGTAAGCCAGCTCACGAGCCAACAGTAGACCACAAATTAAATCAAGGTCTCCTTAGTATCATGTGCTCTCATCCCAGCTCCTGCTGGCAGAACCCAGCTTACACAAGTGTTTCCTTTTGTCTTTGTGAAAGGACCAAATCTGTCTGGCAGCAGACTCCAAACAGAGTGATGGACAAAGAGAACCTTTCCTATTCAATGACAAGATTTAGTGAGGTAGTCCTTATCTGACAAACTTCTCCTTTCTTGGCAGAGACAATGTAATGGGGAGAAACAATAGATGAAACCAGAATTGGTTTGGTGGGAAGAGACCTTTTAAGATCATAAATGCAAGCGCTAAGCCAGCATTGCCAGGTCACCACTAAACCCTGGCCCTTAGCATCACATCTCCACAGCTTTGAAATTCTTCCTGGGTTGGGGATCCACCACTGCCTTGGGCAGCCTGGGCCAGGCCTTAACAACCCTTTTAAGGAAGAAATTGTTCCTAAACCTCCCCTGGGGTAACTTGAAGCCATTTCCTCTAATCCTGTCAGCTTGTTAATTATGAGAAGAGACCAAGTCCACCTGGCTCCAACCTCCTTTCAAAGACCTATATACTTGCTTGAAGCACTTCTGATGGAACCATCTGCATACAAACACCAATATTAATTGATACACAGCTCAGTGCCAACCAAGCTAAAGCCTAGATTCATAGAATGGCTTGGGTTGGAAGGGATGTTCAAGATCACCTAGTTCCAACCCCCCTACCATGGACAAGGACACCTTCCACTTCCCCATTCAACCTCACCTTGAACACCTCCAGGGAGGGGCTACCCACAACCGCCCTGGACAACCTGTTCCAGTGTCTCACCACCCTCACTGTAAAAAACTTCCTCCTAACATCCCATTTCAATCTCCCCTAAATGTCCCTTCTTCCAGAAGGCTTCCACACCCACACTTTACTACTGCAGTATTTTAATTTGCAGTAAGCATGAATTTAGCTACTGCTGCTTCAGAATCAATTAACTTTCCCCATTAAATGGTGCACTCACTCAAAAAAAGACTTAAAACCAATTTTCTGCAGCTTTTATTTAGGGTCTGCAAGAGTGTTCTGTAAAACACAGTAATGGTTACAGACTAAAACCACACAACATCTTTCCAAGCATTTAAATAAGCACAGTTTATTCCAAAGGAAGCTCTACACACTACTTTTCCCCCATAAAAATATAAAAAATAGTTTACTATATTTTTACCTAAGCCAAGAATTCTTCCATATGTGATGCCCCCATTCCCAGAATAAAAAGGGGCTGGAGGGGAGGAGGTCGCTCCCAACAGCAAGAAACTCAGGAGAGTGCATCACTAACTCCAACTGCTCCAACCCACCAAAAGAACAAAGACCTCTGAAGGTGCAACCAGCACTACTTGTTCTGCAGTAGGTTTGGATTTTGCTTCTGTTAGGGTGGTTTGCTCTGCACTAACTGGCTTCTCCCGTGGCAGATTTTCACAGGTACACACACACACCATGACATAAAGATAAGAGACTGATTGGACTGCAGACCATCATGCCAGTCACCACACACCCGACAGCACTGGACAATGACACAACCATTCTCTCTAAAAACAGCCTAAGGGAAACATTCTCCTTTAGGATCTTTGTTCAAAGGTGACTTTTTCTTACTGAGCAACCAGTGACAATAGGCTTTTTCTGATCTCTTTGAAAAGAGTGCTCATTTCTTCTCTTGTTACTACTATTTTTCTGGTTTTACTGACTCTAGTCTCTATGAAAAGCTAGTGAAGTGAAGTGCTGGGAAAAAAACAAAACAAAACAACCAAAGCCCCCCAAAAAAACACTCACTCGAGCCCTTCTCTCATGGGGGTACATTTAATTTACCAAGAAAAGGCACAACAATGAAACTGGTAAGCAGGATCAGTCATCCTTCTTCCACTGTGCGCTGCTCCTCTTACACAACACAGCTGCAGGAGACACTGTCTCTCACAAAATGCTACCAATGCATGAGCTAAGGAAACAGGTCAGTTGAAAAGACTAAAGCCTCTGGACAGTACAAGCTGGATACTGATCATTAATTAACAAATGAACACTGGTTAAAAGGACTCAACCTGGAAGCATCAGGAAAAGCCATCAGGAAAAAACAACAGAGCTAAGCAGCACAAAATCCATCTGTTACCAGTGAGATCAGCATCCTCTGTGGGCAACACTGCATTCCACTCCAACAAGCACAGTGCTCCACAGCCTGAAACTTCTGCTTCACAGGAGTTTCTCACTGGAAGTGAAGCTGGCAGGAAGAGAGTAGTAACATATGATACACAGCAAGATCTGCAGTGAAAAGCTTTTGCTTTGCAGCATGTAAACATCCAGGTTACTGGACCTTAGCTCCCCTAAACAGATCTGAAGATTTTTTTTTTCCTTCCTTTTTTTTTTTTCTTCTCTTTTTGAACTACAAAAGTTAAACTCTTCATAAAAGGATCATCCACAAAAATAAGTCTCTCAGAAAGTCTCAACGTGCCATTTAATGCCGTTCACGTCCCATGAACAACTATGCAAAAACACGTAGAAAGTTGGAGCAGGAGAAATGCTGCCCAGGTGAACTGTTTGGCAACCAGGGGCTGACCCCATCTCTGCAGAGCATTATCGTTCACTACACAACAGTTCCAGGCTGCACCGGACTATTTCTTCTTCTTTTTCTTTGGTGGTTCATCGTCAGAGCTACTGTCTGTGCTGCTGCTGCTGCTGGAGGAACTGGAATCCGAGTCGAACTCTGAAGAGGAGGAAGTGCTGCTGGAGGATGGAGAGGATGAGGAAGAAGAGGAGCTCTCATCACTGTCACTATCATCATCGGAAGAGGAGGTAGAGGAGTCTTCACTGTCAGATGAGGAATCGCTAGCTGAACTGTCACTGCTGCTGCTGCTGGAACTGGTCACGCTTTTAGATCTGAAAGAAACAAACAGGCAGATGAGATCAGGCCTGCTAGAGACAGCAGCAGTCCTCATACCATGTTCCTTAGACTCCATTGTCATCCAAAGTGCAACTCTGAAAACATCCCAACCTGACAATCTGAACTCCTGTGTCCCTCTTTCCAATTCCTTTCAGCCATTTGAGAAACACCAAGCACATGAAGTAAGCCAAAACAGGGCTACAGAATAAGGTGAAGTTTGAAAGCCAGTAAGGATCAAGAGGCAAGGCACAAAGACATAGAGTGACAGGATGAGAGGTAATAGCTTCAAGCTGGAAGAAGCCAGATTTAGATCAGACATTAGGAAGAAATTCTTCCCCACGACGGTGGTTAGGCACTGGAGCAGGCTGTCCAGAGAAGCTGTGGAGGCTCTGAGCCTGGCAGCGTTCAAAGCCAGGTAAGATGGGGCTTTGACCAACCTGGTCTAGCAAGAAGTGTTACTGCCCATGACAGGGTGGTTGGAAGTGGATGACCTTTAAGGTCCCTTCCAACTTAAACCAGTCTGTGATTCTATGCTCTCCATCACAGCAGTGATGAGAGTCTTCATTGACTGTCACACTGAAGAAGGCAGCTGCAGGAGAGGTTTGGAAGTTCTGCACCACTAAAGCCTGAGGACAGTCTAACAAAGAACATTCCCCTAGCACACAGGTGCAGCACCAAGGGAAATTCTGGCAATGCACAAGGTGAGGGAAGTTTCATCAGTGATTTCACCCCCATTAGAATTCTACTCAGTGGAAACTATTCTTGGATTACTCCTGGCAGAACAACTCAAGTTACCTGCCACTGCAGAGCGCTTGTGTTTTCAGGGTGGAGGAGGAAAGGTGGAAGCAGTCCAAGACAAAGACAGAACTATTAACACAAAGTGGGTTTCTGTATCCTCTGCCATTAATATTCATTTTTCCCCATTTTGAACCCACACTGAGGCAGTTGTTCTTGAGATGAAGCTCTCTGAATAAGGCAATCTGAACTTCAAAAAAGTGCAATTAAATTACCTCATAAATCTTTCTCCAGGCAGAGGCTAAAGATACCAATTCACCTTAATTCCCACCAAGCAAACCCAACAGCATGCCAAAATTCTAAGTAGAAGAATGCATAATCTTCCTTCCACTAGAAAATTCATGGTGTAGGTTTATCAGTGGGTTTGGTTCAATACAAGTCAGGAAATGTCCATGCTAAGGCTGCTAGAGAAAAAGCAATGTTTTTTCACCCTGTTAGCAGACAAATCCAGATCGTGGAATCATTAAGGTTAGAAAATGTCTTTAGGTGCATCAAGTCCAACCATTTTGGGGTCCCCAACACAAGAAGGACAGGCACCTGCTGGGGCAGGTCCAGAGGAGGCCACAATGATGATCAGAGAGCTGGAGCACCTCACCTATTAGGGCAGGCTGAGACAGTTGGGGCTGTTCAGCCTGGAGAAGAGTCCAGGGAGACCTTAGAGCAGCCTTCCAGTGGGCCTGAAGGGGGCTACAAGAAAGCTGGGAAAGGCCTTTTTACAAGACTTTATAGTGATAGGACACAGGAGAATGGATTGAAACTGGAGCAAGGTAGGTTTAGGTTGGACATTAAGAAGTTCTCCACAATGAAGGTGGTGAGATACTGGCAAAGGTTGCCCAGAGATGTGGTTGAGGCCCCATCCCTGGAAACACTCAAGGTCAAACTTGATAGGAACAAGGGGGCAGCCTGATCTAGTCAGAAGGGTCCCTACTGACCACAGTGGGGGTGGACAGGGTCACCTTTGCAGGTCCTTCCCCTTCTTTGATTAACCCAGCACTGACAGGTCACCACTAAACTAAGTCCGTCAGCTCCACAGCTTTTCAATCCCTCCAAGGCATGAGGACTCTAGCACTGCCCTGGGCAGCCCTGGTCCACAGGGCATTTAGCACTGCAGTGTTTGTAGTAACATCTGTAATCTCTTATCACTCTGTGTGCAGGCACAGTAGCTATTTATGAAAGATAAATCTATGAGGACTGCTTCAATACAGACTTATTGTGGGTGAAGAGCTTGTCTTGCCTAGATAAGGCAAACCAAAACAACGGGCCTAGCAGTTTCCAACTGAACAGCTTAATTATGTGGGCAAGAATCAGTCAGAGGCTGCCTGAATGACTTGGAACTTCCTCTTCGTAATCACTTTTCACAGAATCCACAGGAGCACTCCACACATTTCCAGTAATTTAGGTTCTAATCTGAAAGCCACCCACAGAAACTCCAGGATTTCACAATACTGCTTCTCCTAGAGGACAGCAAGAGCTAGATCCTCAAGAGGAGAACATAGAGGATGCTTGTTCCCAGATGGTGCAATTGTGGCCTGTTGGTGGATGAAAGTGAGAGCGAGTAAAAGGGACAATTTCTTAATTAGGTTATGTGACAACTCAGGTGCAACAGACCAGTATAGCCGAGATCTTTGGGTCTACTACAGCACTGCAAAAGTACATTTCTCCAGCAGGAAAGCATTCATTCTCCCTAAAACAAGTTCACAGATGTTCACAGGGCTGGAAGCCTTCTGCTGTGAGGCCAGGCTGAGAGAGTTAGGGTTGTTCAGCCTGCAGAAGCGGAGGCTCGAGGGAGACCTTCTGGTGGCCTTTCAGTGCTTAAAGGGACAAGTAGAATGCTGGGGACAGACTTTTGAGCAGGGCCTGTGTGAAAGGACAAGGGGTAATGGTTTGAAACTAAAAAGAGGGAAATTCAGTGTGAAGAGAGGGAAGAAATGTTTGACACTGAGGAGGGTGAGAGCCTGGCCCAGGTTGCCCAGAGAGATGGAAATGTCCCACACCAAACACCATTTCAGATCAGGTTGTTTCGGGGGTCTAATGAACCTGCTCTAGTTGCAGATGTCCCTTCTGACTGCAGTGGGGTTGAACTGGATGAGCTTTACATGTCCTTTCCCAACCAAACCAGCCTGGGATTTCCTGTTAAGATCTTATATGACTTCACATACAACTACAGCTTGTAACTCTACACCATCACTCCTCCTTGAGGCTTTCTGTCCCTTCTAACTCTATTGGAATCAAACTCTGACTTTAAACTCATTTTGTAAATCCAGCTCACACTTTTGGTTATAATTACAACCAGGTGCCTGAAGAAACAAGCCAATTAAGACATTTAACCCTTCAGACAGGTAGATTTAGACCTGATCCGAGCACAAAGTGGGCTTTCAATTAATAACCAAAGTATGGGAACACTGAAGCCAGCTCTGTGTCACCTGAGGTCACAAGATTGTACAACAGCTGGTTTGCCTGTTCCTGTTTTTCTGGTTGAGCCTGTAGCATACTTATGCCTGTTTATATCAAAACACACACAGTATGTAAAAGGTTAGTGCTCCCTGCTGCCAGAACTCCAGCTTCTGCATAGTTTGGTTTGTTTGGGGGTTTTTTTATATATTCAATGGTAACACTCTGCTGAGTTTTCCACACTTAATTCTTCTGTAGTGAAAGAAAGAACTAACTGGAAAGGGATTTAAAACAATAATAAACCAAGACAATTCAAACCTAGAAGCCTTTAAATTGTAAGGAAAAAAGAAAAAAACCCAAACCAGCCTGTCCACCATAAATCCTTTTGCTCCCTTTTTGTATTGGTTTAGAGCTTAACCCAAGGACACTGAGGGGCTGGAGCAGGTCCAGAGGGCAAAGCAGCTGACGAACAGGTCTGGTGAGGGGCAGCTGAAGGAACTGTGGTTGGCCAGCCTGAAGAGAAGGCTGAAGGGAGACCTCACTGCTCTCTGCAACTCCCTGAAAAGGGGTTGCAGAGAGGCAGGGATCAGTTTTTTCTCTCCAGGAACAAGTAACAGGAAAAGAGGAAACAGCCCAAATTTGTGCCAGAGAAGGGTTAAGTTGAACACGAGGAACAGTTTCTTCTCGAAAAGGTTTGTCACGCCCTGGATAGGCTGCCCAGGGCAATGGTTGAGTCACCGTCCCTGGAGGGGTTTAATAAACATGAAGATCTGGTGCTGAAGGACATGGTTAAGCCTCAGACTTGGTGAAGTGATTTTAGAATTTCAGGATTCTACTTTGAAAGTCATGATGACAAGTAGCAAAGTGCAGCACATGAGAAAGGTAAGGCAGGAAGAGGGCTGCTCTGTTAGGCATCTGTGAATTTAGGTTCTCACTAGTCTACATAACTCCAACAATAAAGGAACCCTACTGAGACAGGAGTCTTTGATAAAACACACACTGGTAATAGAACTAAAACTCAACAAGAACTGTTCCAATAAAGCCTGCTCAAGCTATGACCTGGGGCAGGGAGGAGGTTTATTGCCTGGCTTCAGGGTCAGTCTGTGATTTGAGTTTTTTTGGGTTTGATTTTAGGGTTTTAGATGCTTTATTTTATTCTCTAGACAAAGTTTCAGATAGAGACAGCTGCGTGAGAAGGGAGTGGAAACAAGGAAGGAAGAGCAAGGTGGGTAGGTGGAGCAGAAAGCAGGATTGTTTAAAATACACCTGATCAACTCAGACAGAAATAAGATTTTTATTATCACAGTAAGACCACACAGAGATAGAATTAATTTATAGAATGGTTTAGAGGTTGGAAGGGACCCTAAAAATCAACCAGTTCCAACCCCCTGCCTTGGGCAGGGACACCTTCCACTAGACCAGGTTGCTCAAGGCCTTATTCAACCTGACCCTGAACTCCTCCATGGAGGGAACATCCACAACCTCCTTGGGCAACCTGTTCCAGTGTCTCACCACACTCACTGCAAGGAATGTATGGATGAGACAATCAGTAAAGACAAAGAGTTTAGAATTTTTGGCCAGGGAGGAGCAGAAATTCTCCAAATGTCTGTGATACAAAGGCCTGTAACAAGCTAAAAGCACTAAGCCCAAAACTGCATCTGTAGTGTTGACTTTCCCCAAGCACTCCTTCTGAAGCACACCACCCACCACAAGATCATGCACACAAACAGCAGCACAATTTGTCTTCCTTCCCCCACGTACCTTTTTTTCTTGGTCTTCCTTTCTGCAGTACTTTCTCCAGTGCTAATTAAGGGAGGAAAAATAAATTTATTAATGCAGGTGAAAAATTAAACAAATAGCAGCAGAGTGGAGCTGAGTTTAATATTAGAAAACCTGGGTCCCACTGGCAGAGAGCTGCACTGCCCAGAGTTCACTTGGCAGCTATTTTCAGGCACCATTCAAACCAGAAAAACAACAGCATCTACAAATCAGGAAAGGAAATCAGCAGCAATTCACTTCCAACATTCTATGTTATTCAGACTTTACTACTCTTCTTGGCATTCTCCTTCATATTGTACAGAGGACTTTTTGAAGTGGGAAAGGCAGAGGATAAAAAGGTACCCCAGAAGTTCTCTAGAAACATATTTAGCAATGACTTAATAAATGAAACAAAGGGGAAAATACTGAATTAGGCTGCAGCTTTCCCCAGGCATTGCTGTCAGGTATCAATGGCCCAGAATAATCTACTTATATAGAATCACAGAATGGCTGGGGTTGGAAGGGATCTCCAAAGGTCATCTAGTCCAACCCCCCCACAGTGAGCAGGGACATCATCCAACTAGATCAGGTTGCTCAGGGTGGGCAGTGGATGAAAAGCTGGACATGAGCTAGCAATGGGCACTTGAGCCCAGAAGGCCAGCAGCAGCCTGGGCTGCATCAAAAGCAGCATGGCCAGAGATGGAGAGAGTGGATTCTGCCCCCCTGCTCTGCTCTAGTGAGACCTCACCTGGAGTGCAGTGTCCACCTCTGGAGTTGTCAGCTCAAGAAATGGACCTGCTGGAGTGGGTCCAAGGAGGCCATGAAGATGATCAGAGTCTCTCCTATGGAAAAAGGCTGGGAGAGCTGGGGCTGTTCAGCCTGGAGAAGAGAAGGCTCTAAATGGACCTTAGAGCTGCATTTCAGAATCTGAAGAGGACCTACAGGAAGGCTGGGGAGAGACTGACTGGCAGGACCTGTGGGGATAAAAAGCAGCATGGCCAGCACACGGAGACAAGTGATTCTGCCCCTCTGCTCTGGTGAGACCTCACCTGGGATGCTGTGTCCAGCTCTAGAGCCCTCAACACAGGAAGGACATCTTGCTGCTGGAGTGGGTCCAGAGGAGGGCCACAAAAGTGATCAGGAGGCTGGAACACCTCTGCTACAAGGAAAGGCTGAGTGAGCTGGGGTTGTTCAGCCTGGAGAAGAGAAGCCTCTGGGGAGACTTCATAGTGGCCTTCCAGAACCTGAAGGGGGCCTACAAGAATGCTGCAGAGGGACTTCACAAAGGCCTGCAGTTACAGGACAAGAGGCAATGGTTTGAAATTAGAGAAGAGATTGAGATTGGATGCTAGGAACAAGCTCTTTACCATGAGCATGCTGGAACATTGCAACAGGTTGCCCAGAGAGGTAGCTGCGGCCTCATCCCTGGAGATATTCAAGGTCAGGCTGGACAAGGCTCTGAGCAACCTGATCTAGTGGAGGATGTCCCTGCTGACTACAAGGGGTTTGGACTGGATGACCTAGGAGCACTTTTCTAACCCAAACAATGCCATGATTCCCGCAGTGTTGCTGCTTGCTGTTAACACTGATATTAGTAGGGCCTTACAGCCCCACCACAGGTAAGCAGACATTTCAAGGGTACGAGAAATCACTGAATTAAACAGAACCGGAGCTGCTTTCAGCACATGTAACCGCGGCTGCCGTGGCACAGGCCTGTGCTTCCCTCTAGCGTTTAACCTATGGATAGCCATAGGAAGTCACACGGCAGAGGGGACAGTCCCCTGCGGATCAAACGAACCTGTCTCACCACATCTGGCCTTTTTTTTTTTTTTTTTTTTTTTTTNTTTTTTTTTTTTTTTTTTTTTTTGGCACCACAGCGTTTTCAGAACCATAAATAAGACCTGCCCATCCTGGGTTTGCTTCAATGCAGCAAAACCACTTGAGGAATAAGTGTTTTGGTACCTTCCCTCCCTTGCCAGCTCCTACTCTAAGCTGGAGAAGCTGTGGGCCTTGCTGACCTCCCTAATGTACAGAATTGTGGGGTCAGCATTAGGCAAAAAGAGGGATCCTGGAACAACTGATGAAATGAGTTAAGTGCTGGGAAGTCCTGTCTGTGGTTGCCCAGAAGTAAATAGTAATCTTATTAGCCTACGTTTGCCTTCTAGGCAATTATTTACTGTTAGATCTTTAAAGATGGTGATAGAAATACTGGGAAGCAGACCTGTAGGAGACCCAACTTCTTTACAGCTGAGAAATAACTTTCCCAAGTAAGCCATGCAAAAGTAAAAGTGTGACCTAGGAGGTTGTTTTTTTCCCATGAAGAATAAACTTCCTTCTTGGAAGCGCAGTGGTGACATCTGAGGAGCTGGACACCTCCTGGCACAACTAAGGAGCTTCAGAGAGCTTATGATTACATAAGCAGTGTGAATCCAGCCCAATTTAACCAGGATTAAACACTGTTCCCATCCAGGGATTATTTAGGTGTCCTTTAACCAGGTGACTTTTCACACCACATATTGCTCATGCTGAGGAGCATCAGATTCCCAGCTCAAAAACCAGGACAGACACTGGACAGTCCTGCACCTCCTCTATCAAGTTATTCCATGCATTGACTCCACATCTCCACACAATAGCCAGGCAACAATTTGAGGGGTGGCCACTGGCTGGGTAAGGAATTGGCTGCATGGCTACAGTGAAGAGTTGCAGCCAATGGAGAGCAGTAACAAGTCTGAGGTCAGTACTGGGACCAGTGCTGTTTAACATCTTTGTCAGCAACAAGGACAGTGGCACTGAGGCACCCTCAGCAAGCTTGCAGATGACGCCAAGCTGTGTGGTCTGGTTAAAATGCTGGAGGGAAGGGATCCATCCAGAGGGACTTGGACAGGCTGGAGAGGTGGGCCCATGCCAATCTCATGAAGTACAAGGCCAAGTGCAAAGTCCCACACTTGAGCTGGGGTAATCCTAAGAACAAATCCAGACTGGGCAAGGAGTGGCTCAAGAGTGATCTCGAGGAGAAAGACTTAAGAGTGTCAGTTGATGACAAACTCACCACGACCTAGCAACGGTTGCTGGCAGCCCAGAAGGCAGCTCTGTGCTGGGCTGCATCCAAAGCAGTGTGACCAGCAGGACAGGGAGGGGATTTTGCCCCTCTGCTCTACTGAGACTCCACCTAGAAATGCATCCAGTTCTGCTGCCTCCAGCATAAGAGGAATATGGAACTGCTGGAATATGTCCACATATCACAAAGATAAGAGAACTGAAAAACCTCTCGAGAGAGTTGAGGCTATTCACCCTGGAGAAGAGTCTAGGGAGACCTTAGAGCAGCCTTCCAGTATCTGGAGATGGCCTAGAAGAAAGCTGAGGGATGACTCTGCAGGCTTGCAGTGACAGGACAAGGGCCAATGGCTTTGAGCTGAAAGAGGGGAGATTGAGAGTAGAGAGCAGGAAGAAATTCTTTACAGTGAGGGTGGTAAGACACTGGAACAGGTTGTCCAAGGAGGTTGTGGATGTCCCCTCCCTGGAGGTGTTCAATGCCAGGCTGGATGCGGCCTTCAGCAACCTTGTTTAGTGGAAGGTGTCCCTGCCCATGGCCATGGGGTTGGAACTAGATGATCTTTAAGGTCCCATCCAACCCAAACCAATCAGCAATGATGATTCTATTCCATTCCAAACAAGGCTCCAATTATTTTAACTCTGACTTAGAGCACTGTTTTTTTGTTTCAAACAGGCAAAAAAAAAGTGTATTTCAGACAAGCAGGTGTTAATAAACAACAGTTTAACGTTGTGGAACCCAAGCATCCATATTCCACCTGCCACACAAACCAGCTCTAATATTAAACACCAGTCTGGGAGAAAAGATGACAGCAGACAGTCTAGGACATGCCCTTTCAAATCACCACACCTTACCTCTGCTGCAGCAATAGTTGCTTTTCCTTTTCTTTCAGAATTTTTGCTAGCTGAGCTGTCCTTGAAGGTCTGTGCAGGTATTTCCTCTTCCCTTTACATTCATATGTCCAGTGTCCAAACTCCAAACATTTCTGACACCTTACATGCTGCTTGTTTGCCTCTCTGTAAAATGAAGGATTAAAGTGACTGAGTTCAAGCCTGCTCTCCCTATTGAAAAGCACAAATTAATTTCTTTTGATCACACAGATTGATTAGTTAAACACACATTCATTGCAGCTTTGGCCATTACACATCTCAAATCAGGACACAAACAGTAACAGAACTTAGGAGAGTGTTTTAATAAATGGAAAAGTGTTTGCCTATCAACTGACAGCACAGAGACACTTCCCTGTTCCTCATCTTAAGTCATCTTCTGCTAATTGCTTACCTACTGCCATCAGCTGTCACTGAACTTATCAACCACACCTGAATTTCACTTTTAGTTTTATACCAGTGCCTATGTGCAGCCTCCCCACATTCTTAGATTCCAAGTAGGCAACAAATGGAGGGAGGAGATTCCACCCCTCCGCTCCACTCTGCTGAGAACACACCTGCAGTGCTGGGGCCAGCTCTGGAGTCGTCAGCACAGCAGAGGCATAGACCTGTTGGAGCAAAGCCAGAAGAAGCCACAGCAATTATGGGAGGGCTGGAAGTCCTCTGCTGTAAGGCCAAGCTGAGAGAGTTGGGGCTGTGCAGCCTAGAGAAGAGAAGGCTCCAGAGAGACCTTAAAGCAGCCCTCCAGAATTTGAAGGGGGCTCCAGGAGGTCTGGAGAGGGACTTCATACAAAGGCATGGAGTGACAGGATGAGGAGTGATGGCTTCAAACTGGAAGAAGCTGGATTTAGGTGAGACATTAGGAGGAAATTATTGCCCATAAGAGTGGTGAGACAATGGAACACATTGCCCAGAGAAGCTGTGGAGGCTCCAAGTCTGGAAGTGTTCAAATTGGATGGAGACTTGAGCAACCTGGACTGGCAGGACATATCCCTGCCTATGGCAGGGATTTGGAACTAGAGGGACTTTCAAGGTCCCTTCCAGTCAAAACCAGTCTGTGATTCCTCTCCTTTAGGTATTGTAAACAATTTAAACAATTTGAAAAGTCCTATTCTGTGTCAGTGAACAAGGATGAATCCCATCACCAAAATTACACTGTGGTCAACTTAACCGGTACAGCTTTAGCATTGCAGGGTACAGCAGTTCCTGGGAATGATTCTGCTGCAAACAATTTGTTGCCAACCAATAACTGTTTGTGGTTCTGGCTTGTGTCAGGTAAGTAATTGGAATTATGGCTCAGAACTCTGCTGGCAAAAAGCAGGCAACTTCATTTCCACATCCTATGATTTAACACTCAATAACCAAACTGCCAAATTCTCACCAAGAGCCCAGGACCTTCATGAACTAGCAGAGAGGAGCAACTAGGAGCAGAGTTGTAGCTTATCTCAATTTCCTGATTCTTGAAAACCTGACAGGTTTATCTCAAGAGCAATCAGATTCCTGCTCACTTTGTGCAGTGTAAATCAAGCCAGACTTTGCACCATCCAAACAGCTGAACATCTCACATCCACATTTCAGTTCTCACACTGGTAAAATTATTAGGTGATTTTAGGGGCCAGTTAAGGCAGAACACTTGGATTTTTATACTCTATCTCTTACTCTGCTGTTGGGAAGCTTTGCAAAGGCTGGCTTGTTATCACCTCATGGACACGCTGCTCCTCTGCAAATAAGGAGACTCACAAAGTGGTCAAGGGACTTGCTGAAGGTCACAATCACAAAGCAGCTGTGGAGCCAAGGCTGAAATCAGTGCTTGGTCAGCACAGCTGTGCTAACTCATTTCCACTTTCCATCATGTTTTCCAAACATCAAGATACTAATTTTTCACGGGCAGTTCACCCAAACTATCAGAAGATAACAGCCCTGGCTGAACAAGGAGAGGGCTCCTTGGCTCTTTATTTAGTACTTAGAGGCCATAAAGTGACAGAGGAGTAGTGGTTTGCCCTCAAAAAGAGTGCTGATTTTCAAGGCCAGGTGTGAATTGCTTCTCCCTTCACCTTTTTTGACAGTCCTACTGTATCTTGAAGGGATTCTTGAGGGTAGATTTAGACCAGGCATTAGGAAGAAATTCTTCAACAGTGAGGGAGATGAGACACTGGAACAAGTTGTCCAGGGAGGTTGTTGATGTCCCCAAGGCCAGATTGGATGGGGCCTTGAGCAACCTGGTCTAGTGAAAGAAGGCTCTGTCCAGGGCAGTGGGATGGAACTGGATGATCTTTAAGGTCCTTTTCAGCCCAAATCATTGTACAAATCTAAGAATCTTGATCTGAACACTTGGTCAGTGCAGAGCATTTTGGCTTCACGGTCCAGCCTTAGAAAGGAGGAAGGTGCTCTGTGCCCCTCTAAACCACCCAGGCCAGTCCTGCTCCTGGCACAAGGGGAAGGTGCTCTGTGCCCCTCTAAACCACCCAGGCCAGTCCTGCCCTGCCCCTGGCACAAGGGGAAGGTGCTCTGTGCCCCTGTAAACCACTCTGTGCCCCTATAAATTGCCCAGGCCAGTCCTGCCCCGGCCCAAGAGGAAGGTGCTCTGCACCCCTATAAACCGCTCTGTGCCCCTCTAAACCACCCAGGCCAGTCCTGCCCCTGGCACAAGGGGAAGGTGCTCTGTGCCCCTATAAACCACCCAGGCCAGTCCTGCCC
>VWZI01017594.1:321327-352939 GCA_013396835.1 Psilopogon haemacephalus | reverse complement strand
CATTGGAGGTCGCTGGGGCTGCCGTGAGGGGAAATCGCCGTGAGGGGGCGCTGCGGGAGCTGCGCGCTCAGCCTCCTCGCCTCTCCCCTTCCCGCTCCCCTTCCCGCTCCCCTTCCCTCTCTCCTTCCCGCTCCCCTTCCCGCTCCCCCTCCCCCTCCCCCTCCCGCGTTGTCCTGGCAGCGGCAGGGCGCGGAACAGCGTTCTGGGGGCTTCTCGCTGTCCCGTCCGGGCGGCCCCGAGGCCTCCCCGCTCCTCCACACGCTTTGCATCTCGCCCAGCCAGCCTAACGGAGCGGAGTGTGACTGCCACAGCCCGTTCGGACTGTGGGGCTGGGGGCAGCCAACAACTGCTGAAGGCTTTGTGGCTGCTGTCAGCCAGCAAAAGGGGGCAGGGGAGGTGAGGAACAGGAATGTATTGATCCAGGTCTGCCCTGCTGCTTCAGCCAGCGAGCAGGCCTGACCCCAGGGTGACATTGCGAGGGTTTCACTTCATTAGTCCACATGAATAATTCAGCTTAGCTGCAGGTAGCCTGCGACGGCTTTTCAGGAGCTAGTTGGAAAGTAGAGCAGCTCTGTGGCATGAAGGCACAAAAAAAACCCGTGTTAGAGCTAGGAATAGGAAAGGAGGAATTCAACTCCCCTGAAGATCTACCAGCATTTACTGACATATTTTTAGCAGGTGATGGTTTTTATACCCCATGCTGACAGGAAAAGAAGTCTCAGTCTCAGTGAGCTGATTCATCTGGCTGCTGGTATGGGTGCAGAACCATGGCTCGATAATCCATCAAGCAGTCTCTGGACCTGAGGACACCACTGATAGAACATGTTTGTATTGACCCATTATGTCCTGTGCTTGCTCGTAGGGAGACACAGCTCAGACTCGTCTAGGAACCACAAGGCAGAGTCTCTCTTCTGTTTCATTCAGCCTGGGAGACTGTGGTCCCTCAGCTGTGCCAACAGCAGCTCGTATTTTTGGCTCCTGCATCATCTCCTCAGAGTCCCTGGCATGGCAGGAGAAGTCTGGGTGCAGAAAAGAGCAGCAGTGGCAGGAGCTTTCTGATGGCACATACCTGGCAGGCAGCCCCTTGGGAATCTTTGCCAGCTGGCACAAGTGGAGCAGGCAGCATCCTGGATTCAGGGAAACAAGGAATGTGCCTTCGTATATTGGCTTTAACAAAACTCATTATTAGCTCATGGGAGCTGTTTTAAAATGATTGCTTAAATGCCATGACAAAATTCCTCAAGAAGAAAAAAAAACCAAAGATGAATTGGGATTCTTCCTGATTTAGTGTCCTAGAAATGCTTCATACCAAAGCATTTTCAGTATTAATTCAGAACTATCCTGTCACGGGAACAACTGACAGACAGAATGTTCTACTGGACATTTCTGACACATGCCAGGTTACTCCGTGGACCATTTGTGCTTTTCCTTACATGGAAGCCTTAGAGATGTGCTTTTAGTTAGAATAGTCCACTTAAAATCCTTCTACCTGAGGCATTTCAAAGTGTTCTTGTGAGCTCAAAGTCCAGAGGCTGTTCCAGTCTGAAATCCTCTTTTCAGAGCCATCCTTTCATTCAGAGGTAGCTCAGTCTGGGGTTAGTGAGCACAGCAGAGGATGCACCTCTAAGACTCTCTGGACTAAATGTGCAGAGTCACTGCTCAGTGCTGGCTTCGCTGTTGGGGGGACTGTTCCAGGAAGCTGCTGCCACTGCTCAATGAGCTGCCTGTGCCCATAAATCCTGCCTTTGCACTTTAGGCTGCTATTTAAAGTTGCAGTGTCATTAGCCTATTTCTAAAGATGCTGGGCAGGGAAATTACTTGCCAAAATGTGCCCCTCTCTAGGCAGGAAGAGTGCAGACATCACCAGAGAAGAAAAGGTGGACAGTACTGAGGCTTTAGTGGTCTGCTCCTCAGAGACTTTTCTCCCATGCTCTCACCTCCAGAACATGTGCAAACATAACATTTAAAAACGAAGATCATAGATTTATAGAATGGTTTGGGTTGGAAGGAGCCTTAGAGATCATCAGTTCCAACTGCCCTGTCATGGTCAGGGACACCTTCCAGCAGACCAGGTTGCTTAAGGCCCCATCCAGTCTGGCTATGAACACCTCCACAGAGGGGGTGTTCAAGATGTCACAGGATTTGTTAAGGATCTGTATGTTAAAAATGTTGTCAGAGCTTTCTCTCCATGGCTTAGGAAGAATTAAGGTTTAGTTCTTCTTCTCTAGTTCATCCTCTTCAGTTTAATTGTTGGACCTGATAATCTTAAAGGTCCTTTCCAACCAAAATGATTTAATGATTCTGAGTCAATGGATAAAGGGTTAAAACACCATTGCCAACACCTCTGCTAGTGCCATTTACCCAAAACTCCAATCAGCCTTCCAAAATTGCTAGTAATTAAGTAGCTGACAGTGCTGGACAAGAATAATGATAAGCTGGGAGCACCAGAGGTGGTGTCACCTGGCATCTTTTAAGTGTGTGTGTGTGTGTTACTTTTTTCCCCTTAGCTCTGTGGCAGAGCACATCCAAAGAGAACTCAGTCCCATCATGTACTCTAATGGAAAAAAAAAAAATTAAATTGCAATTAAAATTGGACATAGAGACGGTAATAACAAAACCCCCAAAATCACTACCAACCCACCCTGGCTACCAAATTCCTCTATGTAAAGCTGTTGGCATTTCCAGCATCAAAAGCAGAAGTGAGAGACAGAAACACAGATGGTCCTTATTCAGCCAAAACTGTAGGCAGGAAATAAGTCTGAATGCTAAGAAATAAAGTCAGTGGGTTTGAGTCACTGTCTGTGTAGGATTTCCTGCCTCCACTCAGTTTACCTTTAGTAACTGCAAGTTCACACACAGTTGTAAGTTAACACACTGGAGCTGGCCAGCTTGATTTGCTTCCCTGAAGGAGAAAGAACCTCACACAAAGCTACTACTTTGGGGTACACAAACCAGATGTCAGTTTGTCTCAGGCTGCCCAGGGAGGTTGTGGCTGCTCTCTCTCTGGAGGTGTCCAAGGCCAGGTTGGATGAAGCCTTGAGCAACCTGGGCTAGTGGAAGGTGTCCCTGCCCCAGGGGGTTGGAACTGGATGATCTTTAAGATCCCTTCCAGCCCAAACTGTTCTCTGAATCTATGAATGTCTAAGTACAGCCACAATGTGAACACAGCCTCACAAAATGGGGAAATTTTGGGTTTGTTCTCTGCATTTCCTAATGCATAACAACTAAAAAAAAAAAGTTAAAACTTTGCCACTGCATGTGAAATAAAACATCAGAGAGAAACAAAGTGATCTTAGCCAAACAGGTTTCCTTGTGCTAATTAAAGCTTTTTTTCCAATGTGATCCTTTCGGCAGGGTACTTGGAGTTTGAATTTCCAGATAATAGCCTACTTCTTCCAAAGAAACAATGCCACACCTGTCATACAGCTCCAGACTGAAATCCAAGAGGAGGGCAGGGTGTCTGGGCTTACAGAAAGTGGTTAACCAGAAAGTTTGGACAGCTGCTGAGTTGCTGCAGGCTTCAGCTGAGTCTGAATCCACCTGCAGTGACTGAATCAAATATTTTAAAAATGCAAAGGTTTTCTCAAAGCTTTTCTGCCTCTTCCAAACACTGGTTGGGGTAGTGGAAGATACTGTCCCTGCCTACAGAGCTTGCCTTAAATACTTCAGATGAAGACAATCTTCATGTTTCCTTTCATCTGGGCTGCATCAAAAGCTGCGTGGGGAGCAGGTTCAAAGAGGTGATTATGCCCTTCTACACTGCTCTGGTAAGACCTCAACATAGGAAGGAAATGGACCTGCTGGAGCAGGTCTAGAGGAGAGCTAAGAAGGAGCAACAGACAGAAACTGGAACTGAGGAGGTTCCACCTGAAAATTCTTTGGTGTGAGGGTGCTGGATCCATGGAACAGGCTGCCCAGAGAGGCTGTGGAGTCTCCTTCTCTGGAGAGCTTCCAAACCCACCAGGACATTGTGATCCTGGACAAGCTGCTGTGGGCGCCCCTGTTTTACCAGGGGGGTTGGACTGGGTGATCTCCAGAAGTCCCTTCCAACCCCTACCATTCTATGATTCTATGATGATCTGTGACGTTGAGACCAACATCCCATTTCTGGGGGCAGGCAGCACTTGTGCAGCGTTGCTATGGGAGTGTGGTGTTGTCCTGACCAAACCCTCACCGAGTGCCTGCTGGGTGACTCTGCTCTGTGCCAGCCTAGAAATCTGCTCTATTTTTAGCTCCTCAGCTCACATTTCAGTGACTGCCAAGCACCTCTGTGTATCAACAGACCTCAATGGAGGGTAAAGCATCTCAACGTAGCAGGGACGTCACTGGTGTGAGCGGTTTGTGGCAGCTTACGTCATTAAATAGCTCACTGTGATGGATTAAATTGATTTAGATCACATTCCAATGGGTTTTTCTCTCCTGGGCAGCCAGCCAGCAGCCCCCAGCCTAGAAGGGAGCCTCAGCAGCAGGCAGAGGAGCTGAGGGCTAATGGCCAAGCACAGGATGGTCTAAACCCCGATGAGATGTGAGAAGGGAAGGCTGTCACCCACACCACATGTGTGTGTGTTGCACAAAAGACCACAACTTTTAGGAGGTTGGTGGATAGGCTGGATGGAGAAATTGGGACTGAGCCTCTCTCTGGCTCTTTGCCCTTCTGAGATGGTAGTTGGTCTTGGACATGACCTCCTGAATCTTATCAGCAGTAGAAGTGCAGGTGCCAAGGGGAAGGGGATGATGAGGAGTGGCTCAACCCTTAGAATTTTAGAACTTCTATGCTTCGGGGCTACAGAGGTCATGGTTACCCACTGAGTGCTGCTGCTTCCAGTCATCATGGGATCAACTTCACAAAATCCCTTTGAAAGACTTGTGCTGATTCATGGAATCACAGAATTGTTTTGGTTCGCGAGACCTTTAAGATCATGAAGCCCAACCATTAACCCAGCCCTGCCAGGTCACCACTAAACCTCAGCACCACATCTACACAGCTTTGAAACCTCCCCAGGGATGAGAGCTCAACCACTGTCCTGGGCAGCCTGGGCCAGGACTGTACAACCCCTTCCATGAAGAAATCGTTCCTCATGTTCAACCTCATCTTCCCCTGGCACAACCTAAGGCCATTTCTTCTTGTCCTATCACTTGTTAACTTGGCAGAAGGCACCAAGAATCACCTGGCTCCAACCATCTTTCAGGGAGTAGTAGAGACCAAGATCTCCTTCCTCATCTTTTGAATTGTGTTCTTTCTCTCTCCCAGGTCTCTTTCCAACATTTCTTTCCCTGCAAATTCTTGAGATAAGTCAGCTGGTGACCACACCTCCTGAGCAACCAGAGAGGTGAGATTTTCAGAGAGCTGTGCTCCGTGAGGTATGGTTGCTACCAGAGGCTGGGGCAATGCGATACTCCAGATGCCCACAGCTGAGGGGATTGCAAAGCCTGTTTCTATTTGTATATCCCAGAATAGCACCATGAACCACACGTTAGGTGACATGCAACAGCTATTTACAGCAGCCCAAAGAATAGCCTCTGACAGATACCAGCTAGGACTTATTTTAAGCCTATCTTCATTTGGATGTTTGGCTGGCAGAAAGGAATTGCAAGACATGGCACTGTAAACAGAGCCCTCAGAGAGACACCAGTGTGGCAGATTTGCAGTACCTAGGCACTCCCTAGATAACAGGAAAGGAGGATGTTTCAGCTGGCAGTCAAGGATTTACCTGTGAAGCTGTCCAGAAGATGTTTGGGGAAGGTCTGGATGCGGCAGATGGACTAAGGCATAGATCAAGTGAACCACCGACTAAAAGTACAATCATAGAATTACTAAGGTTGGAAAAGACCTCTAAAATCATCAAATCCAATCTTCAACCCAACACCATCATGCCCACTAAACTATGCCCTGAAGTGCCATCTCTACAGAGTTTTTGAGAACCACCAGGGACGTAGACTCCACCAGCAGCCTGGGCAGCCTGTTCCAGTGCCCAACCACTCTTTCAGGAAAGAATTTTCTCATAATATCCAACCTAACCCTCCCCTGGCACAATTTCAGGTAATTTCGTCTCATCCTTTTGCTTGTTCTTTGGGAGAAGAGACTGACCTCCACCTGGCTCAAACCTCCTTTCAGGGAGTTATAGAGAGCAAAGAGGCTTCCCTTCATCCTCCATCCAGGCTGAATAATCCCAGTTCCCTCAGCTGCTCCTCACTGACCTGTTATCCACATTCTTAACCAGCTTTGTTGTCCTTCTCTGGACCTTCTCCAGCACCCCAGTGTCCTTCTTGAAGTGAGGGTATCAAAACTAAACCCTGTAGACTACAGGACACCATGAAACAAGCCCATCTTTAAAGCTGAGACAAACCTGTGTGCTCTGGGCATGCTCCCTAAGCATCCATAGGCAATAGCAGCAAAGGTTTCTGCCTCTGGTTTGGATCTAGGAGTAGGTATTTGTTTGTCAGGCAAGGGAATGTGGCACAGAAGATTCAATGAAAGTCAGCAAGGCACTTGACTGGGCTACAGCACCATGCTGATGTCCTCCCCAGGACATATCAGTGACCAAACAACGGTTCTGTGGGTGGAGGCTCTAAAATCCATACCATAGAGGACATTAAAAGTGACTAAACTTATGTCTGATCTTTCTTTAGTGCCTTACACTGGCCTGGGGAATGGACAGAAATGCAGCTGAAGGATGTGCTTTCAGATCAGGCTGCACAGAATTCCAGGCATTTTTCCCTTCCTACTCTTCATTTCTCCCTTTTTTTCCCTCTCATTTTTCACATCTTCTCCTTTCTCCCCTGTGTTTTTTTACCCACCATGCGGGCACAGGCAGGCTTCATGTCCCTCCTTATATTCCAACTAGACATAAACAACAAAGAAGTCTAGACTCATCTTCTGAATATTATTTGTCTTTAGATGGCTTCTCTGAGGGGAAATGTCACTCTCCAATGGCAAGTTGTTTCAAGTTAAACAGACAACCAAATGGTTTATTGTGAACTGTCAGCTGAACACATCACTGACACATTGAAGGCTGGAAATGTCTACCAAGGTCTGATCTTGGTTGGCATATCTGTATTGGAGATTGGATCCAGATAATGATAGAATCACAGAGGCCTCTCTGGGCAGCCTGGGCCAGTATCTCATCACTCTTGGTGTAAAGCATTTCTTCTCTCCAGTCTAAATCTCTCTCTTTTAGTTCAAAACCATCACCCCTTGTCCTCTCACCACACTCCCTGAAAAAAGCTCCCTCCCCATCTTTCTAGTTGACACCTTGAAGTATTGAAAGGCCACCAGAAGGTCTCCCCAGAACCTTCCCTTCTCCAAGCTGAAAAACCCCAACTCTCTTATCCTTTTCCATCCTCCCTTCCAGTCAGTGGCCACACAGCTGGTCTCTGGGTACTCCAATACATGATGCCTGGCTACTCAGACTTTCTGCTGGTAGAAACACGGCATTCTGTAATTCCACAGACCAGAGCATTGTTCTAGGGGCCAGCTGTCACGTTCAGCAAAAGGACCTAAGAAGTCCATATGCAGGGAGCCAGACTCTGACTTCACTTTTCCATCAGGTGGCCCAATGACTGTCATCCATTGGCTTCAATGATGTGAAAAATGGTGGTGAAAAACCAGAGGAAATGGAGTGATGTTCTTCTCAGTGTTCACCATGCCATGATGTTCAACACTCTCCATGCAGAGGTTTTGTCCCTTGGCTCAAGGACACCCGAGGAGAGACCCTTGGTTATTGCTCTGTCATTAGCACTGTGATGCAATTCCCAGCCCAGCAGCAGCTGCCAGCTCCACATCACTCTGCACGCTGCCAGGAATCACAAACGTGCTGGGCTGAGGCCTCTCGACAGCTTCTTGGGTAAGAGTCCTTCCTGCCTTCAAATATTGAATTTCTCTGCCATGTGTTTGCTGCCTTATTAAAAGAAGGAACAGAGGTGTCACAATAGGGCTGGGAATTTGGGAACGTGACGTTCACTACATGGTACATTGCTGAATTTTATGCAGGTTTTATCTTGGAATGAAAAGCATTCATAAATGTTAAGTTTCAAAAGAACCCATGAACATAAGTACTGGGATTATCAAAATCCATGAATATAAAAGAGGTACCAGAATTATCAGAGAATAATGGAATATTCAATATAGAGTAACAAATATAAGAGAAGTACCAGAATTATCATAGAATAATTGAATATTCAATATAGAATTAATATAAGTACCAGAATTACCATAGAATAATGGAATATTCCAAATAGAATAATGAGTATAACAGAAGTACCAGAATTATCATAGAATAATGGGATATTTGATACAGAATAACGAATATAAGAGAAGTACCAGAATTATCATAGAACGATGGAATATTCAATATATAATTAATAAGTACTAGAGTTATAGAATAATGGAATATTCAATATAGAATTAATAAGTACTAGAATTATCATAGAATAATGGAATGGGTTGGGTTGGAAAGGACCATAAAGATAATCTAGTTCCAACCCCCTGACTTGGGCTGGTACACCACCTACTAGAGCAAGTTTATGCTCATGTTTGCACCAACCAGCCAATTCCTTCTGCTTTCCTCCTCAAATGCTCCCCTCAGCCAGCAGTCTGTTCGGGTAGCCAAAGACAACAACATCCAGGCCTGGATCAGGAAGCGTGTGGCCAGCAGGACCAGGGCCGTGATCTTGTCCCTGTACTCCGTACTGGTGAGGCCACACACTTCAGGTTCAGTTTTGGGCCACTCACTCCAAGAAGGACATTGAGGGGCTGGAGGTCTAGAAAACAGGTGCAGTAAGGAGCAGCTGAGGGAACTGAGGTTGTTTAGTTTAGAGAAGAGCAGGGAGACCTTCTGGTTTTCTACAACTCCCTCAAAAGAAGCTGAAACGAGGCGAGGGTTGGTGTCTTCTGATAAATAACAAGTGATGGAGCAAGAGGAAGCAGCCTCAGGTTGTGCCAGGGGAAGCTGAGGTTGGACATGAGGAATGATTTCTTCACGGACAGAGTTGTGCAGACCTGGCCCAGGCTGCCAAGGGCAGTGGTTGAGTCCCCATCCCTGGAGCTGCTTCAAAGAGGCAGAGATGTGATGCCGTGGACCATGTTTTTTGGGTGGCCTTTTCAGCCATGGGTTGGCCTGGATGCCCTTGGAGCGACTTCTACCGGTAGCCCCCGGCCGCGCCCCCTCGGCCTCTAACTGCTCTCAAGCCAAAGGCACAGGAGGCGCCGCTGGGCTCAGCCCACACACAGCCCCGCCCCGGATGTGACAGCACCCGCGGGCACGCCCACACCCCTCCGGCCGCGGCCGCGCTTCCCGCGCCTGCGCCGTGGCTGCACTCTCGCGATATTTGCCCCCTCCCCTCCGCGCTGCGCTCGGCCGCGGCCCGACGGGATCTTTCGAGAAGTCCCCCCCCGCCCCGAGGAGGCAGCGCCCGCCGCGCCGCGCATTTAAACGGCCCGAGCGCCGCTCCGCAGGCGTCTCACCTCGCTTTCCTCCCGCAGACATGTCGGTAGTAGGCATCGATTTGGGTTTCCAGAGCTGCTATGTGGCCGTGGCCCGCGCCGGCGGCATCGAGACCATCGCGAACGAGTACAGCGACCGCAGCACGCCGTGAGTGAGGCGCGGGGCGGGCCGTGCCGCGCCGCCTTCCCGCCGGGCTAGGCAGCAGCGCTGGGGCTGGCGGCCTCACCGCCCAGAGGACGGAGCCTGCCGGGCCCGGTCCTGCTCACCCGGCGTGGCGAGGAGGGCAGCGAGCTGGGGACGGGGGTTTCGCTGCGCTTGCCATTGCGGCGGGTCGGGAGAAAGGGGGTTGGAAGAAAGAGCCGCGGTCCTGATGTGGAGAGGCCGGGTGACCCTCTGCGCTCCTCTGCGTTCACCGTCCTGAGGCAGGGCTGTGTTGAGTAAAAGGATAGAGCCCGTGAATGTAAGGAGAAGTCAACAAAGCTTAATTCCCTGCAAATCTCCACACCGTACCTCTTCGTTCTCCTGCGGCTCGGGCCCCGTTTGCCCCAGCGCACCCGGAGCGAGGAGGTGAAGGCTGAGCTGGGCTTAGCTCTGTACTAGCTCGTTGGCTTTCCGTTGGATAAAACCTTAGCAAAGCTGCTTAGCTGTCTTCCTTTTTCTCCTCCTCTCCTTTGTTCAGCAAGGAGTTTCTCAAAATTTGCACCTGGCTTTGAGTAGCTCAGTGTCTTGAGCGTTAAGCGAGAGTCTTTTGAGCTCTGCCTTGAAATTAGCGGAGAGATTGACAAGTTAGAGGGATGGGGATTTGGAATGTCAATAGGCAGTAAGGTGCACGGTGTCCCCTTTCCTGGCGAAGGGACTAGCACCACAATTTGTTGGTTATTTTGGGCCTGAAGTACGTTACAACGTATACTATATATTTTATTGCTACCTACATAAATCTTCCCACACGTTTCTCCAGCAGAACGTGCATTGACTAGTTTTAGTAAGAAACTTGGTAAGAAGGAGAGAGAGAACACGTAGATAAAGAGAACTCTTCTAAGGATAAATTGTAAAATAAACATGGAAAGAACCTTGCAGTGCAACAGAGCTGTAGAGGAGCTGTTTGGAAATCTGTCTTAAAAGTGTTTCTGTGTGCCTCTGTAGTGTAGAGCTTTATTTTAAGAAGATTCCAAAGCAAATATCGCTGAGACAATTGTATCATCTTAATTTTGGGGCTTTTTTTTACACATCTGTTTGAAAATACCAGAGGCATAAAGTGACCTTGCTTCTAATTAGACAATACCTCAGCCTGTTAATGTCTCAAAACAATGAATAGATGGAGAAGGAAGCCTTTAATTGGGTGCATGTGGTAGAGTGAAGACTAGTCTGTTAAATGTCCTCAAGAGTATGGAAGTTCAAAGTTTAGATATGCTAGGGAAATATTTCATGTGAGGTATTTCACTACAGCCTTCTAATAGCTCTAGGAACCTGGCCCTCAGGGGGTTGATGTTCTGCTTGTATTTATTTGAGATATGTACACAAATCTCACTCACTCGAAGAGATGAGCTATATAAAGCATGACCTGCAATGCATCTTCCAGGAAAGAATTCAGTTATGAAAGAAACTGAAGTGAAAGTGGGAAAGGAATTAGCATAATGAAAGTGTGAGAGACTTAATGTCCTAGTCCTGTTCTGACAGAACACAGGAAAACACTGTATAAACAATCTCATCAATTAAAAGATGTTCTTAATGACTTCTAAGTGTTGAGCTTGGAGACAAAGCCTGCTTCAAAAAGTGTTTAGCAGCTTTGCAGGGTGAGTTCTCGGGGTGGTCGTGGTGTGAGGTGTTGTGACAGGTTTCCTCATGGATCCAACCATGGTCAGGATTAAACGTGTTTTATGATGACCTCCAAGTGCTAGGAAGGACTAAAAGATGTGGGTTAATTGCAGTCATTAGTATTTGCCATACTGAATACTTTATGCATGGTTCAGTGGCACAGACGTTCTTAGCAAATCTGCTTTCAGCTCCATACTTGAATGCTTCCCGAGTCCTCCACAGTTTGAACAGACGTATCCAAGAGCAGCGTGAAGCGTGTTTGTCTTTGAACGTGATGGTCTTGAAGAGTAGAGAAAGCTGGTGAAAAATGGGGGGAGGGAAGGGGGAAGGAAGGTTCATTATCCCGGTGAGGATGAAGAGACTTGGATTAAGTCGAGTAGCTGTAACTGATCTCATGAAGCTGGAGCCGATTTGCAGTGTGAAGGGGACAGGGGGTGGCCTCTGTGGATGTGACAGTGGGATGGAGGGCAAAGCAGAGCCTGCAAGTGTGCTAAGCTCACAGCTCTGCTGAAGTTGCTTTGTTAGACCTCTGATGACATTTGCTGTGATCGTGGTTCTACTCAAAATGCTGTAGTTAGTTCTTCAGTTTTCAGTGAGTAGTTTATTAATGTGATTAGTGTTTAATGAGTTAACCCTGATTCCTGTGGGGAGCTGATTAAATGAGACTGGCTGAGAATTCCTCCTTACCTTTGTGGGGTGTCTGTGTGACTCCTTAACACTCAGTTGGAAGCCAAGGTTAACTGTAAGGGTTGGGATGAGAAGGAGCGCAGCTGAGCAGAACCATTCTGTCTGTCCAGCTGCACTCCCTGGAGAAGCTTATCTGTTTATAAAAGCCAAGCAAGGGTTTCTTTAAGAAGAACTTAAGGGTTTTATTTACTATGTCTTTTGATCACTGTGCTGTGTCCTTCTGTCAAGACAACCCTCTACCTTGAAATGTTAGTCTGGCAGGTTTAAAGAGGCCTGTAATTGAAATCAGTTAATTTGTGGTGAAAGGGGGCTGATGGCTTGTGAATTTAGAAGTAGCTGGGTATTTATTTGGCCTGGTGAAAAGCACCGATTCAGGTCTTAACTCCTTTCTGGAGAGCAAAGTAAATTAATAACTGGGCTTCCTGCTCAAAGCTCATTAGAATTTTGGCTGTGTGCTCTGCAGTTCCTGTTCCCTTAGTATAGGCTTTAGGGTCTGTGTAGTGCAGAACTTGCTTTTTGTTAACTAATCCTTTGAACAGTTGTTTCAAATAGTAACAGATGCATTTAAAAATGTGAGTTCTGTTGCAACATCTGCTTTAGGTGAGCCTTGCTTAATTTGATACTAATAAAATGGAAGAAAATATAAAGCCACCACAGTTCTATCACTGAAGTCTTCAGCTCTGGTCCTGATGGTTCCTGTTTGGAAGACTAATTCTCACCCTCAGGCTGATCTGGGATTTGTTTCTTGTGGCAGCCTATGGCGTAACCCTGTTGTAAAGTAGATTCCTGACGCTGTGTAGAGAGCAGCTTGTTTATGCTGTTAGTATGTTGTGTGTGTAGTAAAAGTCTGCTTCTTTCCTCAGTAAGTTTATCTCGGTGGTATGAGAAACTCGGATGAGGGGCTGGGATTTACCATTGAGTTGTAGAATGAGCTGAGTTGAAAGGGACCTTAAAGACAATCTAGTTCAGCCCTGCTGCTGTAAGCAGGGAAACCTTCCACTAGACCATGTTGCTCAGAACACCATCCTGCCTGACCTTGAGCAGTTCCAGGCTTGGAGCCTTCACAACTACTTTGGGCAATCTGTTGCAGTGTCTCACCTGCCTTGTGAGGAAGAATTTCCTCCTGATGTCAAATCTAAATCCAGCTTCTTCCAGTTTGAAGCCATCACCCCTCCTCCCATCACTACATCTCTTTGCAAACATTTAACACTTTTAGGGCTTCTACAGTTTGTTAGGTATGGAAATCAAGAGGCTTCATAGAGGGGGAATTCCTCAAGGAAGGGGGATTGATTTTTATTTTTTCTCCTTGATCTCTTGGTACTGTGAGCTATCACAAAGTAATTTGGAGTAAAGTGTGATGTTTATTTGTAATCCAGTGATGGAACTCAAGCATCAGCCTTTTTGTGCTAGGATTTTCCTTCATCCTCTTGAAGGGCTTGCTTTAACCCTGGGAAGCTTAGTTAGCATTTGGTACAGACGTGTAGGAAGTTGTTTTTTTGGTGGATTTTTTTTTTTTTTTTTTTCCTTTTTAATTTTTTTTTTTTTTTTTTTTTTTTTTTCTTTCTTAATTTTTTTTTTTTTTTTTTTTTTTAATCTGGACAGTTGAACACTTCTTATGTTGTTAGTGAACAACTTTGTCTTTCAGTGGCTTAGATCTGTGAGTTACTGCTGAGATAAGGTGCCTGCCCAACTAGTTGCTATTTAGATGGAAAGCTTGAAGCGAGTTAGTGCTGTCCTGCAATGAGGAGCTTTGCTGCTCTGACTGAATTCAGAGTGCCTGGTTCTTTCCAGAATTCCCAGAGCATTCCATGCATGTGTTGCAGTGAGTGATGAACCTCCTTTATGGACCAAACACCTTTTGAAACACCTCTAGTTCATGATGACCACCACAGAAAGATCTGCAGTGCAGTTCTATTGATGACTCACTAACTGCAAATTTTTCTTCTTCTTCTAGGTCATGTATAGCCTTTGGACCCAAGAACCGCTCCATTGGTGCTGCAGCTAAAAGCCAGGTGAGCTCTAGTTTGGGGAAGAGCAGCTTCAGCAGAAATCAGATGAGCAGGATGTAGGTTTTCCCTCTGAAAATGACAAATGTCTCTGAGCTGCTGTCTTGGTGTCTCTGTAAGTATAAGGAACAGCTGAGCTTCATTCAGCTGTTCATCCTGTAATGTGGCTTTGCCATCTTGGGCAGAAATCTCAGGGCTGGCAGTTGTACACAGTGAAACGCACAAAACAGTCTTTACCTCTTAAATTCTGATAAATGCTCATTTATTTCTTTCTTTTTAATCTACATATACAAATTCTAAAGCTAAGCAGTGGTGTTTCATCTTGCCTTAGCTCATTCCAGTTCATGTGCTTTGTGATGGCTTTTAATTATCTGGCTGCGTTGTACAGAATTCCATTAAGTGTATAGTTTTAGCAGAAGGGGACATGCTTGAGTGTAAATATATCTCAGTTTTTTAGACTCCCCAGTTGAATTACAACATCATTAACTATCTTGGTTAATAGGCCTTCTGGCTCATACTTGGAGTTTCTGTTGGTATAGGTAGTAAATACAATTTAAGGACAGGAAAGTGAGGGTGATTTGCCCTCATGCCATTTGGGTCTTGCTGTATGGTACCTTGTGTTGCTGTGAAACCCCTATGAAGCATGATTTTTCTTTGAAGTCCTCTGCAGGAAGTGATTATTCAAACACTTGGGTTTTCTTAGCCTAAAATACTTAGAGATGTGTGAAGATGCATTATCTAGAACTCAAAAATTATTGGATTGCAACCTTGTTATTCAAGAATAGATGAATCTGTGCTAGAACTAAATACAAATACTCTTTGTTTTTCTGGAATTGGGTGTCTGCTTAGCTTAAAGAGATTGATTGACACAGATCCAGTAGATATGAGGTATGTCCTGCAGAAACAAAAGGTACAGCAAATCCAGCCCAGGTTACATAGGAAATAAACACTTGAAACTGAACTACAGGTAAATGTTTCATGATACCTTTGCCAGTCGCTGTGGGGTTTTGGTATGTGTCTTGCTGTGATGACAGTGAAAAATTCAGCTTCCCTTGCACTAGCTGTAAACAAGCTAGAATGGTTTTTCACTTCTCCACTTGCACTGATCTCTGTTCTTAATGAAAGACAATCTGTTTTCTCAGCTCACTATCATCTTGGGGCCTTCCTGACAAGGGCCTTGAGCTGTTCTGTGAGAATCTCTTGTCAGATGCATGTGATGAACCTCAGCTGGAGTTGACATTAACCTGCTTGTTATGTTTGTGAACTTGATGGCTGTGGTGGTAGGACACAGGGAAATGGGAAGAACACTTTGCCAGTGTGTCCTACACATACACTGAGAATTCAGCCCTAATTGAAACAATTTTTGGTGGACTCTTGGCTCACTTTTCCAGTTTTGTATTTCATATCTCATTCCTGTAGGTTATCTCAGCAGTTTGAGGGAAGTTGCCTCCTAGCAACTCTCGATACTAAGATACAAACAACAAAAGTACTCTCTGGTGAGAGAAGCATGAGAAGAAACCTCTTCTGTTTGAAATTCAGATGTTCTCCTGACACGCTGTATTAAAGATTTCTTTTCCTCTAGGTTATTTCAAATGCAAAGAATACAGTACAAAGTTTTAAAAGATTTCATGGTCGTGCATTCTCAGATCCCTTTGTTCAAGCTGAAAAAGCAAGCCTTGCCTATGAACTTGTCCAGCTGCCAACAGGCTCAACTGGCATCAAGGTGAGTCTGGTGTGTTTGGAAAAGAGCCAGGGGAGGAAACTGATAGTTCCCCTTTTATCTTTTTAAATTAATCTGCTTGCTGTAGTTTCTGCTTTTTTGTGAGTGGAAGGTCTTAGGATGAAAAAAGGGATGCAGATGCTCTCTCCAGGTGTTATCTGAGACTGCTTGTAGTTGTAGAATTTCTCTGCCTTGCAAAGCAGGTCCCAGCCAAATGCAGTGGGATTTTTTTTTTTTTTTTTGTCCTTTGCTCCATGCTGAATTTGGAAGACAAGCTGCTAGAGCAGTGTACTTACCTAGCTGCTGTACACATGCTCCAGGAGTAGAAAGTGTCAGCACTTTGGGTAAAGTTGAGGGCTCTGAAGCTACTGAGCATCTCATGCTTGGAGTATCTCTATGAGGAGGGAAGGCTGAGCGACCAGAGGCTGTTAAGCCTGGAGAAGAGCAGCCTGATAGGGGATCTGGTCAGCTCTTGTTAGTGGTGCCCAGGGACAGGACAAGGGGCAATGGTCACAAAGCGGAACCCAGGAGGCTCCATTTGAAGATGAGGAAAAACTTGATTGGCGTAAGGGTGCTGGAGCCCTGGAGTAGGATGTCCAGCAAGGATGTGGAGTCTTTAAGACATCTTCAAACCTGCCTAGTGACTCAGCCCCTGTGCAAGGTGGCTGTGGGTGCCCTTGCTCTATTGGGGGGGGGGGGTTGGACTGGGTAGTTTCCAGAGATCCCTTTCAACCATGCTGGGATTCCATGAAATGGTGATTTTTTTTTTTTTTTTTGTGTTTGGTGTGGGGGGGGGTTTTTTTTTTTTTTTTAATAGCAGGATGAGCTTGCTATTTGGGTCTTAGTGCTAACTAAATAGCTTACTCCAGACCAGCAGGGAGGGAGGCATTCTAGGCATTGGCTAGCAATCAGGGTTTAAAAAAATGCTGCAGGCAGAGCAGCTTTGGCTGTGTCAGTTCTGAGTGTTCATCCCAGTATTGTTACCTCCTTTCAGCTGCTCTGCACAGGTTAGGCTCAGAGAAGCCTCTCAAGCTGCCTTACTGAAACTTGATTTTAGTAAGGAACATATACAGGAAGCAGCCTTTATGTATTCAATGTGTGTGTTTTACTGTGGCATAATGTTTGTGTACATATTTTTTATTTGAAGGCCATGTATATGGAAGAAGAAAGAAACTTTACTATTGAGCAGGTGACAGGAATGCTCCTTACCAAATTAAAAGAGACTGCTGAGAATGCTCTTAAGAAGCCTGTGGTTGACTGTGTTGTTTCTGTAAGTATGGGATAGTAAAGTTATTTGGCTGTCATAAAATGCAGTGACTACAGCATTAAGTTGCCCTTTAAACTGGAGTGTTTAGCTGTTTTCTGTTTAAAACTGAATCTTACACTTTAAGGATAAAATGTCCTAATTTTCTGCTAATTGGCAAATGTTATTTATGCTGCTACCTGTTTCTTGCTCTTTGCTTCTCCAATGAGTGGCTTGAGATAATGGCAAGATACACAAAGTAACTTGGTCTTTATTTTTGCTTTGTGTGTGGTTTGCTTTGCTTTTTCTCTTGCAACTGAAACAAACACTAATAAATCTGAAGGATATCTCAGCTGTGCCCTGTACTGACTCTACACACACTTGTAACTCTCTGCTGAAGGTACCTCTTCTAAATAATAATAATGTTGTCTGATTATCTTGCAGGTTCCTTCTTTCTACACAGATGCAGAAAGGAGATCTGTGATGGATGCTACACAGATTGCTGGTCTCAACTGTCTGAGACTAATAAATGAAACAACTGCAGGTAACATCTTCCTTTCTCCCTCACTTAATATTGAAGTTGATTAGATAAAAGGGCTTTTAATCTGTCACTGAGCCATGCCCTCTGGTTTTGTTAACTTAAAATAGATCAGTTGGTGAAGTTTCTTAAGATGTGGTCTGGCAATTTTTATTGCTTTGTAGAGTCATGAAGATATTTCTTGATTATCTGTTTTAATGCATCTGCTAAGAGGGGATAATTCTCTTTAATGTCTTTCCATGCTCTTTTAGCATTAGGAATTTTATTTAACAAGATAATTTTGTGTGGCTTGACAAGTAAGCTGAAATGCTAATGCTGTTTACTGATGTACTGCTTTTTTTCTGAAGGGAATGCAAAAGGCAATGTGCTAACTGCACTTTTTGACTCTTCTTGCTTTCTAGTTGCCCTTGCCTATGGAATCTATAAGCAAGACCTGCCTGCCTTGGAGGAGAAGCCACGGAATGTTGTTTTTGTGGATATGGGGCATTCTGCATATCAAGTTTCTGTTTGTGCATTCAACAAAGGCAAACTGAAAGTAAACAATCTGTTACATGTACAGTTTAATTGTGGGTAGGAGTAGTCCTCAGTACAGACATTGCCTGTGGTGGGCAGGCTTGCCTGGCTTCACCTAGGAGCCTCCAGACAGCTGAATTTATCTTCAGATTGCACTTGAATTTGAAGTAGGGTAGGAACTAGAGAGCTTGAGTGATGTGTGGAGGAAGTGAATGAGCCATAATCAGCAGACTTTGTCAAAGAGTGAGGAACCTCCAGTGAATTATCTTTGCAGAAATTCTCATATCTGACTGGATGATGCTCACAAAAAATGCTCCAGCTCAGCCTTGCCTTCTAGTATTGAAACAGGAATTCCTAGAGTGAGGCAAGTGACCAACATTGAACACTTAAACGATGGTGCTCACATAAGAGTAGAAACTGCAAAAGCTGTGCATGGAAGCTAAGCAAGTTACAGCTTTCTTCTGAGTGTAGGTGGCAAGAGTTCTGAAATGAGTTCTGTATCTCAATTTTCCCTTGAGAAGCAACTAACTTTTATCTCGTATTTGTCTTTTAAACTTGGGAAAAATGGAAGTGTCAAAGATTCTTTTGAGTATAGAACAGAGCTGGACAACAAAGCAGTTAAAATGCTGTGGATACCAACCCTAGTCTGAAAGAGTATTGACGATTGTCAGGCTTCACTGATTGCTGTTGCTAAAAAGCAATGAGCACAGTACATTGACAGTAGAATCAGCTGAGGTGACTGGCATACAGATGCTCTTTTAGAGGATTCCCTCATCTGAAGTGAGCACCTGTTTGCAAGAGTTAACAACAACATTCTCTTCATGTTTAGCTTGCTGTGAGTGTGTTCTACCCTCATGAGGCATCAAATATTAAACTAGGATGTGATTTAAATGGACAGTAGCTAAGCACAAATTACTGAACAGATTGTGTTGCTAAGCCCTGCCTTGTCTTTATAAACCTCCTTTAAAAGCTGTCACCTCATTACAGGAAGACCAGGTGCCCAAGGCTGCTCTTTAGCATTGAGCTAACAGATGATTTTCTTCTCCTCGTGCTGCAGCTCTTGAGAGTCACAATTCATGGAGGTCTAATGTTGGTGGAGCTGCCAGAATTTCAGTGGTAATGATGGTTTTCTCCAGCAGCATTTTGAATGTATCAGCTCCAGAAGGCTTTGGGTAATCTGAGCCTACCTAACCTAAATCATAAGAATCATCTTGGGATATGTACAACTATTGCTGCAGTTGGCATCCATAGATTGTCAGATTTTAATGATGCAATTGCTGCTTGATTGCACCAAAATATAAGGGCACTGTATAATGGGTGCATGAAGAACGTGACCAGCTGGTGAAAGGATGTTTCCCCCACCTCTATTCTGCCTTAGGGAGAGAGGCCACAGCTGCAATGTTTGGTCCAGTTTTGGGTTTCTCAGTTCAGGAGAGACAGGAAGCTACTGGAGCGAATCCAGTGGAGGCTACAAAGATGCTGAGGGGCCTGGAGCATCTCTGAGATCTGGGGCTGCTGAGCCTGGAGAAAAGAGCAGCCTGAGAGGGGATCTGATCAGTGCTCAGCAAGAGCTAGAGGATGGGGCCAGACTCTCATCAGTGGTGCCCTGAGACAGGACATGGGGCAATGGATATGACCTGGAACTCAGGAGGTTCCATATGAAGATGAGGAGATAGTTGTTTGGTGTGAGGGTGTTTGAGCCTTGGAGCAGGCACCCCAGAGAGGCTGTGGAGTCTGGATCTTCCAAACCCACCTGAGACTTCTGGTCCTGTGCAAGGTGATGTGGGTGCCTCTGCTTTAGCGGGGAGTTTGGACTTGAACTCTACGTGGGACTAAGAGAATAGCTTAACTATTGCCAGTAGTATCTATGAAATGTGAAGGATGTGTGGGGGCAGCTTTACTCTTTGGGATAGGTTAAATTTATAGACAAGGGTGATGAAAATTAATTCCTCTCTGGCAGTGATAGGGTGAAGAACTTGTCTGCATTTGTACTGGTGCAACCATGATGGGAAACTCTTCTTCTGCAGCAGTGCTGTGATACTTCATTTGACTTAAAGTTGGGCTGTATTTGAAACACAGAAATGCTTTGACAATAACTGCTGAAAGGTTTCACTGAAGTGATAACATTGTGCTGGTACTGAGGAGTTTCCTTTTTTTTTTTTTTTTTTTTAAGGTTCTTGCTACAGCTTTTGATACCACACTTGGAGGCAGGAAGTTTGATGAGATGTTAGTTGAGTATTTCTGTGAAGAATTTGGGAAGAAATACAAACTAGACATCAAGTCCAAGATCCGTGCCTTGTTGAGGCTATACCAGGAGTGTGAGAAACTGAAGAAGCTGATGAGTGCTAATGCCTCTGATCTCCCCATGAACATAGAGTGCTTCATGAATGACATTGATGTCTCTGGAACCATGAACAGGTACACATGCTTGCAGAGGTTGGCTTTAGAATGTCCTTCAGCAGAGAACGACTGAGTGTTTAAAAAAAGAAATGTTCCTAGGACTGGAGGGAGAAGGGAGATGAAAGAACAACATGAGCAGGGTTGCTGCTCAAAAATGATAATATTTAGAGACTGGTCTGTGGCCTTGAGTTAAGAGGGGAGCCTGCAAATGTTGGAAGTGTGCCTAGATTCCTAGAACCACACTGTCCTGAGAAGAGCTTGTTGGTGCTGGTGGGTGAAAAGCTGGATGTGAGCTGGCACTGAGTGCTGCCAGCCCAGAGCCAGCTGTGTCCTGGGCTGATTCCCAGCAATGTGGGCCACAGGTGGAGAAAGGGGGTTCTATGCCTCTGCTCCACTCTGCTGAGAACCCCACCTGCAGTGCTGGGGCCGCTCTGCAGTCCTCAGCACAGTAGAGGCATGGACCAGTTGGAGAGGGCCAGAGGTGGCCACAGCAATGATGGGAAGGCTGCAAGCTGTGCTGTGAGGCCAAGCTGAGAGAGTTTAGGTTGTTTAGTCTGGAGAAGAGAGGGCTCTGGAGAGACCTTCCAGAATTTGAAGGGGTGGGCTCCAGGAGATCTGGAGAGGGAATTTTGGTAAAGATGGAGTGGCAGGATGAGGGGTGATGGCTTCAAACTGAATGAAGCTAGATTCAGATCTGACATTAGGAAGAAATTATTGCCCATGAGAGTGATAAGGCACTGGAGCAGGTTGCCCAGAGAAGCTGTGGAAGCTCAGAGCCTGTCACTGTTCAGAATCAGGCTGGATGGGACTTTGAGCAATCTGCTCTAGTAGTTGGTGTCCCATGGCAGGGAAGGTTGAACTAGATGATCTCTCACGTCCTTTCTGACCCAAACCGGTTTGCTTGGGGGAATATAATCAGTAAGTTTAAACCTAGGATTGTGCAGAGGTAAACCCCTGCAGTAGGTAGTTAAATAGGCATTTGTTCTGTCTTGGTATCCTGTTGCATTTATGCTATTAATTTGCCTGTGATGTGATCTGGCTTTATTGATGGCTTCTTCCAACAGGAGCAAGTTCTTGGAGATGTGTGAAGGGCTCCTTGCAAGAGTAGAACCACCCCTTCGCAGCGTGCTGGAGCAAGCCAGTAAGTGTAAATGCATGTTGTGTTCTACACAGATGGCCATAATGCAATCTTCCTCTGGGTGTCAGAGGAACTTGGGCAGAGGGTTTTCAGCACATTAACAATTTCTTAGCTTCTGAGAAGTTTTAAGAAGCCAAGAATTGAAATTTGAATGGCTTAGAAACTTGGGTAACAAGATTAAAGTAGGACTTGGTGTAATAGATCTTGTAGTTCATCATTATATTAATACAAAACTCAAATCAATGTCTGACTCCTTTCTAGAGTTAAAGAAGGAGGATATTTATGCAGTGGAGATCGTTGGTGGCACCACAAGAATCCCTGCTGTGAAAGAGAAGATCAGTAAATTTTTTGGCAAGGAAGTCAGTACGACTTTGAATGCAGATGAGGCTGTTGCACGAGGTTGTGCACTGCAGGTAAAAAGTGCTGGCTTGTAGCTGTGAGGAGCTTCACTGGAATCCATAAATGCTCATGCTGTGTTACTCAGGAAATATTTGAATGAGCTTCAGGAAAGGAGATGAAGCTGCTATTTGCATTCTTCCAAGTGATTCCCTTGTCCTGTTTGTCCAAGTCAAATTAGTGGGTCAGTGTCACTTGAAATGAAATGTTCTCTGCTTCTGCTATGACTTGAAGCTTGGGGGTCCAGTAAAGCCCCTATGATGATGTTTCTCCAGGCTCCTTTAGGTGCCTAGGCTAAACAGGGCAAAAATAGGCAGTGCTGCTTGTGATATGGCAATTGATTAATAAGGTGGGTGGAAGTAAAAGGTGGAGTTGATGCTGATGGAAATCTGTGCTGAACTGGAATTGGTCACTATGGAATGGCTTAAGCAGCAGTAAATTGTTACTGGTGCTAGTTCCTCCTGAGTACACCTTAATTTTGCTCTGTTCACATTTTCACATGCTTAACATGTGCTTGCTGGCTCTGCAGTCTGCTTGGGAAATGTTTTGTGTCATGGTAATGCAATAAGCTTGGGCCTGTGCTGCTCTTAAGTGACCTGACTTGAGGTTTTCTGACTTTTTATGTTGGTATTAAAAACAATTTGGTAGCCAAACCACAGCAGGTCAAACCTGGTGGCTTCAAAAAGTGTATTTGCCTTTTCAGGGTGAAAAGATTGTGGGAGCTATCTGAAAAGGGAGGGTACTTGTAAACTTCCAGGGTTTGTTATGAAGCTCCCAAGTCCAACAGTGTTAGTGTCCTTGAACCTAGAGTAAATCTACATATTGAGCAGCATAAACAGCTACTTGGTGAATTAAATGGAGTTTGAATGTTTGCAATCTGGTTCTTATGCTCTTCCAGTGTGCTATTTTATCCCCGGCTTTCAAAGTGAGAGAATTTTCCATCACAGACTTGATCCCCTATCCCATTTCTTTACGATGGAACTCGCCAGCAGAGGAAGGGTTAAGGTAAAATAATTTTTCACTCTTCTTGCATGATTACATGAGCCATCAGTTTTAAGCTATGAGTAAAGAATACTTCAAAACCAATGCCCACTGAACAGTCTGAGCCTTCCTAGTTTCTGGAGTTAATGACAGTAGTAAAAGCCAGAAGTGGATGATGGCTTAGCACTGCCTACATGGCTGTTGGCCTCAAGTTGCTTTGGGGAGAGTTAGGCTGGACATAGGGAACAGTTTCTTTCCCAGATGGGTTGCTCAGCCCTGGCCCAGGGTAGTGGTGGCTTCCCTTTCTGGAGTGGTTTCAGAGCTGTGTAGATGTGCTACTGAGGGACTTAGTTTAGCAGCAGACATGGTAGGGTTAGGTAGTGGTTAGACTTGATGGTCTTAATGGTTTTTTCCAACCTAAACAATCTGATTTCAAGTACTGTGTTTTTTCTCTTACAGTGACTGTGAGGTCTTCCCCAAGAACCATCCTGCTCCGTTCTCCAAGGTCCTCACATTCTACAGGAAGGAACCATTTACTCTTGAGGCATACTACAGCTCTCCCAAGGAACTCCCATACCCTGATCCTGCTATAGGTGATACCATTCTATAGCTTCAGACTTTGTTTCAGGGCCTCATTGTTTTATAGTCTGGAAATGTTTCCAAACTTGTGGATTTACAGTAAAGAGTGGAGTGATGTGAAGTGTAGGGACAAGCATCCTAATGTTGGAGCACACCTGAAAGGGTAGTCATTTGTGTAGTTGCTTACCATAATCCAACTAACACCAACTTTTACAGCATGCCACAGGAAATTCAATTGCTGTGTCCCAGCAGCAAAAAGCATAAAAAACTTGTCTGAAGTAGAATTTTGTGCCCTCTTGAGTGTGACAGTCATCTGTTGTCAGCCATAGTCAGGTTTTGTTTTATGCTCAGGTGCTGAATTTCACCAAATAGTTTGTGTTTTTCTCTCTGGAATTGTTTAGCTCACTTCTTGGTTCAGAAGGTCACTCCTCAAACAGATGGCTCCAGTTCAAAAGTGAAGGTCAAAGTCAGAGTGAATATCCATGGTATCTTCAGTGTTTCAAGTGCATCTTTAGTGGAGGTCCATAAATCAGATGAGAATGAAGAACCTATGGAGACAGATCAGCATGCAAAAGAGGAAGAGGTAGGAGACTCTAAGTTGCTCTTACTGCAACAATTGGCCAGATTCTGAGACTATAGATGTAGTAGATAAAATATGAAGATGTGATGAAATACCAGTGGAAGTATGTTGTCAGTGCCTGCTCTCTTGAGAGCTACAGGACTTGGTTACTGTGCTGGGAGTGTTGCTTGCCTAAGCAAAGATGTGTAATTAATGAGGCTCCGTTTCAGTTCTCCCTGTGTGTCTTTGGCCTTAAGAATGTGTAAGTGACATTATCAGCTGAAGCAAAGATCTGTATACTCACTGCTCAGTGCATCACATTTGATCTCTGATTTTTCAGAAGATGCAAGTAGACCAGGAAGAACAACAGAAGGCTGAAGAGCAGCAGCAGGCCCAACCTGAAAACAAGGCAGAGTCTGAAGAGATGGAGGTAATGTGAACATCTGAGACTTTTTGTTTTCTTATAGGCTATTTGTGGGAGATTACTGAGCATGTGTTTCTGCTGCCTCTGGCATAGTTTTGGAAGCTGAGCTTCTCTTTAGATTTATAGAATCATAGAATTGTTTTGGGTGAAGAGACCTTTGAGATTGCTGAGGCCAACCATTAACCCAGCCCTGTGAGGTCATCACTAAACCATGGCTCTCAACAGCACATCTCCATGGCTTTGAAACCTCTCCAGTGATGGGGATTCCACTGCCTTACACAGATTGGTCCAGGGCTTGACAACACTTTTAGGGAATTGTTCCTCATGTCCAAGCTAAACCTCCTCTGGTGCAACTTGAGGCTGTTTCCTCGTGTCACCTCTTCATTGGAAGAGGTTCTACTCTCAACCTGACTCCAGCCTCTTCCAGAGAGCAATTGAGGTCTCCCCTCCGCCTCGTTTTCTCCAGGCTGAACAATCTGGTCCCTACCAGGCCTGTTTTGCAGACCCTTCACCACCTCTGTTTCCCTTCCCTGGACCCACTCTAGCACCTCAGTGTCCTCCTTGCCTAAAACTGACCCCAGTATTACAGTCTGTTGTGATCAGAGTGTTAGTATGGAGAACTGCAGACCTATTGGGTGACCTAGTACTGATAAAACAGGTTACTTCTCCTGCTCGTTGGACAAATAATCATGTAGTTTAAAATACTACAGCAGTGTTCTGCTGAAAGCATCCCCACCCTCAGGAGCGTAGCCAGTGTGCCAGAAAAAAAGCAGTTAATGATCTCATTAATTATCTGACTAGCAGCTGCAGTGCTAGAATGACAGGTAGTGATGATGCTGAGGTTTACTACCTCAGGGTTGCTTTTTCACTGACTGGTGATACAGGTTTTACTTTGACTGTTTCTTTAATGTAGACTTCTCAGGCTGACTCAAAAGACAAGAAAGTGGATCAGCCACCTCAAGCCAAGAAAGCTAAAGTGAAGACTACTACTGTGGACCTTCCCATTGAGAACCAGCTGGTGTGGCAGATTGGGAAAGATATGCTGAACTTGTTCATTGAGAATGAGGTAAATTTTGTGCTGCCTAAGCTGAATCTTCCATTAGCTGATACCCAGGAATGTTGATGAAAGAGGGGGAAAAATGTTGGTTGTTTTTTTTTATGTGAACAAGAGTGCCTTGTGGAGCCAAGAGGGATTGTTCCTGTGAAATGAATGCTGTAACTCACTGGAGCTGTTCTGCAGGAAGGCTGCAGGGTGGTTATTTTCACCATCACCTGCAGTCACAAGGTGCTTGATGGCTGCTGCTATCAGGGCAAAGGTTCCATAGCCAGAGCAGCAGTGTTCTGTATCAGGTGTCTCACCAAAACAAAGTTGCTTGTATTCATGTTTAGAACAGTTCTGTGAACCAGAGTATCTCAGAAATTTCTGTCAAATATAAGCCTTTGTTGACCAGGCAACCTGGCAATAAACAGTGTTTTAGCTAATTAACTTGTTAATTCATTCACAGGGTAAGATGATAATGCAGGATAAACTAGAGAAGGAGAGGAATGATGCCAAGAATGCTGTGGAAGAGTATGTGTATGAGATGAGAGACAAACTCTGCGGGATTTATGAGAAGTTTGTTAGTGAAGATGTAAGTACTGCCAGCTTGGTTGTCTTCTGATTTGTTACCACAGAATCAGAGAATGTGGAGTGGAAGGAACCTCCAAAAGTAACTTAATCCAACACCACTGCAGTCAGCAGGGGCATCCACCACCAGATCAGGCTGCTTAGAACCTTGTCCAGCCTAACCTTGAATATATCTAGGAATGGAGCCTCAGCTACATCCCTGGGCAACCTGTTGCAGTGTTCAGCACCCTTATGAGAAAGAGCTTGTTCCTGACATCCAATCTGAATCTGCTTTTCTAATTTCAAACTACTGCCCCGATCCTGTCACTACTACCTTTTAAGTTCCTCTGTAGTCATTTTGTAGGCCCCTTCAGGTACTGGAAGGCTGCTCTAAGGTTTTGCCAGAGTCTTCTCTAGACTGGAAAAACTGCAGCTTCCTCTGCCTGCTCTTGTAGCAGAGGTGTTCCAGCTCCCTAGACCACTTTTGTGCTCCTCTTCTGAACTTGCTCCGTGAGGTCCATGTCTTACCTGACCTCTGGCCTGTATCAGAAGCTGTTTACTTGGTCTATATTGTCAGTCTTTAAATACAGAGAAGTTGCTTTAACTTCTCTGGCTCTGAAATTGCCTTCTAAATGTGACCCAAGTACTAGCAGATGGCACCTTGGGTGTATTTTGTGTTCTCTACCAAAACAATTTTAGCAATTAAGATCCTACCAGCATGTGTGTCTGCAGGCTGAAGCAGACTGGGAACACTTGCACAATTATTTTAAGGCAACCAGTTCTATTTTGCCTCTTTGTTAATATTTAGGGTTAGTTTAAAAAAAACTCCCAACAGCTCAGTTTTGGGACATAAGCCTTTTTAGGACACTTTCAAGGTAAGACACTTGGGTTAGGGCAGTCCATGTTGTCAATCCAAGCTGAAGTGTGAGGGGATGGGGAGCAACCTGGTGGAAAAGGACTTGTTGGTGGGTGAAAAGCTGGACATAAATTGGCACTGTGCACAGCCAGCCCAGCCCCAACAGTGTCCTGGGCTGCAACAGGGCAGCAGCTGGAGGGAGGAGATTCTGATCTTCTGCTACACTGCTGAGATCCCCATCTGCGATGCTAGACCAGCTCTGGAGTCCTCATAACAGCAGAAGCATGGACCTATTGGAGCAGGGACAGAGGAAGCCACTGCATTGCTGGGGGAGTTGGAAGCCCTCTGCTCTGAGGCCAGGCTGAGACAGTTGTTGTTCAGTCTGGAAAAGAGAACGCTGCGGAGGACCTCCTGGTGGTCTTTCAGTGACTTAAATGGGCCAAGCAGAAAGCTGGGGGCAGACTTCTGAACAGAAGCTGTTGGGACAATACACGGGGTGATGGTTTGAACTCAGAGGGTGATTCAGACTAGGAGGGAGAAAGGCACACTGAGGGTGGTGAGACCCTGTCACAGACTGCCCACATAGGTGGGAGATATGACACCCTTGAACCATTGAAGGTGAGGTTGTTTGGGGCTCTGAGCAACCTGCTCTAGTTGCAGATGTCCCCGATGACTGCAGGGGGGTTGGACTGGGTAAGCTTGAAAGGTCTTTTCCAGCCCAACCAGTCTGGGATTCTACAGTAGGTGGGATTAATCTGACTACTGTATTTGAACAGGTTACCTAAAAATCTCTTGGTGTCACTAATTAGCTTTCCCTGGTGTGCTGAAGGAACCTGCAGTGTAATTACTGCAATTGTAGATGAGATGAAGACATGGATTGCTCTGAAGTCTTGGCTAGACCCCCACTGATTGTGATGGGCACTTTGTCAGCAGGGCCTCTGCAAAGCTGAGGTAGCTACAGCAGAGCTGAAACTAGGGCAAGTCAAGTGAGATTCACCACACCTTTGTTAAAGGTGACTTCCACTCTGTTCACAGACTTGATCATATTGTGATGAAGAAAATGGGAGAAGGCAAACCCATGCTTTTTCTGTGTCAGCATTGATCTAAACTGGAGGTGTCCTACAGATAGTTCTTCCTTAGGCCTGATTGTTGCCATGAAGCCATACTAAAGAATATTTTATTTCCTATTTATCACTAAAGGATTTTCAGATAGTTCTTTACATTCTAAACCTATAACCCTTCAGAAAGGTTCCAAGGATAATCTACTATCATCTGCTAGCTAATGGAACTCTCACCTATCTTTGTATGATTTGCTTCAGGATCGGAATAGTTTCACACTGAAGCTGGAGGATACAGAAAATTGGCTTTATGAAGATGGGGAAGATCAACCCAAACAAATCTACATTGATAAATTGACAGAATTGAAGGTGAGTGGCTCTTGCAGTCCCATTGGAACTGAATCCAGAGGAAGTTGCTTTAGGTCTCCTGAGGTGTAGCTTGGAACTAGTGGTGATCTCTTTAGGTTTGCTTATTTGGTACCTGAAGAGCAGATCTTCTATGAACCTGTAATAGTGTGGGGTTGAGAGAGACTCAATTCTTCATGCAAGTAGAGGGAAGAGTAGAAGTTCTAAGCAGTTAATAAATGTTGATGCACTTTGTCAGACTTGCAGAACCATATTGTAATGCCATATGATTTTTTACCTGTTCTTGATTTCAGACTCTGGGTCAACCGATTCAAGCAAGATTTCAAGAATCAGAGGAAAGACCAAAAGCATTTGAGGACTTAGGGAAGCAAATTCAACATTACATGAAAGTTGTTCACGCATTTAAAGCAAAGGTATCTCCATCCTTAACTTGTGGTCTGAATTTGAAGTAAGAACCTTTTAAACAGTGCTGGTGCTACCTCCTGGCTGGCTTCTTGAGTGCTGTATTTTCAGAAGTGGGTGTTAGCTTTGAAAACCTGGCAGTCTTCTTTTAATTAGGTGTTGATTTCCTCAGGGAGGGGACAATGCCAGCAGCAGAACTTCAGTTCTCTAGTTACAGAGCTGTGGATCATCAGCTTAATTGCTTTGCTAACTACAACAGCCTTCTGACTGGTGTGTTGAAGAGTTAAGCATGCAGTTCACGTGTTCCACACAAACATTTGCATGGCTACAATTAATTTGGTTGTTTCAGGATGAACAGTATGACCATCTAGATGAGGCAGATGTAGGAAAAGTGGAGAAGAGTGCGAATGAGGCCATGGAGTGGATGAACAATAAACTCAATCTTCAGAACAAGAGAAGTCTTACCTTGGACCCGGTTATAAAAGCAAAAGAGATACAAGCTAAAACTAAAGTAAGTACTTTCATAGAATGAGAATGGTTTGGATCACCTTGTGAGGTCAGCTCCCACACAGTCTAACCCTCCTGCACTCAGCAAGGACATCTGCAACTAGAGCAGGTTGCTCAGCTCCAAACAACCTGACCTGGAATAGTTCCAGGGCCTGGGCATCTGCCTCTCCCGAGCAACCTGGCCTAAGGTCTCATCACCCTCAGTGGAAAATTTCTTATATCTAGTCTCAATTTCCCTCTTAGTTTAAATCCATCACCCTAATTGTGAATTATGTGGAATGTTTGTTTCTTGGTCTGTTTGTGCACATAGGAAAACTGAGGTGAGAGGCCTGTAATAGAAGGGTGGTGGTGATTGAGAAGTAATCTCTATGGGAGTCATCTACTGGGAAACATCAGCCCTTGAACAGTATCCACCTGGTGTGGCCAACAATTGATTGGAGCACCAGCTTAAAGTACAGCTTGGTAGATAAGGACATTAGAATGAGAGGAAACGGCCTGAAATTATGCCAGGGGAGATTTAGGCTGAACATGAGGGGAAAATTCCCTACAGAAAAGGGTCAGGCATTGGAACAGGCGGTGGGAGGTGGTGCAGTCACCATCCCTGGAGGTCTTCAAGAAATGTGGGCATGGAACTTGGACACAGTTTGATGGCCATGGTGGTGTTGGGTTGATGCTTGGACTGAATCGTGGAGGTCTTTTCTGACTGAAGTGATTTTATGATTCTGTGGGGTTTTTTTTATTTATTTTTTTTTTAGTATTTCTAACACTTTAATTTTTTTTCTAGGAACTGACAAGCATTTGTAATCCAATAGTCACAAAACCAAAACCCAAAGTTGAACTCCCCAAGGAGGAGCAGAAACCAACTGAACCCAATGGACCAGTAGAAGGGCAAGGGGACACCAACAGTGGGTCCCCAACAGCTGAGCCAAGCGCTGCTGCCGCTGCCCCCACAGCCCCTGAGAAGAAGCTTCCCGAAATGGACATTGACTGAACTGCAGCACTTGTTTATATTATTGCAAACTACAATAAAGCTTTAAGTTGTCAACTTTGTACCTTCTGAATCCAGACTGAAGCAAGTGAATACCACAGTGCTGGGGAGGCCTGCTCAGCACACAGGGGCTGTGGTAGCTCACTCCTCCTCTAAGCAGTATGATTGTGTAGAAGTGTTGCTGTCCTGAGTAGACCTCCAGGCACACAGCACTAAGCTGAGTCTCCTTTTTTGTAACATTTAGGGCAAGTCTATCTTATGTTGAAGCAGTGAGGCATCACCCCCTGGACCTTGTCTTGGCAGTGCTGCCATTGTCTTCCCGTGAGGATTGCAGCAGCACTGACTGAAGTGTCCATTACCACAGGACTGCAAGAGGAGCAGGGACAGAGGGGGTGTTCCTGCTAGAGCTTAGTCTAGCCCTTGTTTTAGTGTTCACCAAGTACACTAGGCTTACTCTGATACGCTGTTCATAGCTACACCAGCCTTGCAGAGCTTCACTATGGTTCTTCTAGGGATGACTCGGATTTATTTACCTGAAATAAATACTAAACAGTGCAGCTGTACACTCCTGGATCTGCTCTTAGGCACCACACTTTCTCCCTGGCTCCTCAGAGCGTGTAAATTTTTTGCCCCTAGTTTAAATTAGCTGCTTGTAGAAGAAGAGTGAACACTTTGTATTTCAGCTGCCTCTACCAGCAGTAGCTTCTGACTTGTTCCTAACTTTCTGAAGGGGTTATGCTTGCTTCCTTGAGGCCTTCATTTGGAATGCTTGGGCATTTTGTTTTCCCAGGAAAAAGAAAAAAAAAAAAGACCTGACTGATTTGGCTCTTGGGTTTTGTGGGTGGTTTTTTTTTTTTCCCTATAGCTTTCTACAATGATTTGCTTCTAGTCCTGATTGTCATTAAACTTGCAACCATGAATTTGTCTGTGTTAAAATCCAAAGCTGGAACCACCCATTCAGATATTGCAAGAAATAAATGCACTGGATTTTACTGGATCAGCTTTTCTTAGCTGTTGCTTGCAGGGTGGAGGAGAAAATGGTGTTGGGGGCTTGATGGTTTGGGCTGTGCCCTCCTTTGCTCGAGTGGTGTGAAGAATGCAAGTTGGAACGCTCCAGTTGTTGACCGGTGTGAAATTGTGCTTTGCAGGCACTAGCGCATGGTGGGGAGGGGGGCGCTTGGTGAGGGTGGGGCTCAGGGGAGGGTGGGGAGGGTAGCCCTGAGCTTGGCGTTCTTTTTGGAGCAGCTCCTCAGGGCGCATCTAACAGCCGAGCTCTAAGGAGCCGTGGCCGCGCCGAGCTGCCCCAAGCCCGGCCGCCACCTCCGAGCGGGTGCCTTAGTCCCTCCTTGCCGCCGGGGGCGCTGTAGTGGCGGGGCCGAGGCCAGAG
>VWZI01017594.1:306192-320939 GCA_013396835.1 Psilopogon haemacephalus | reverse complement strand
TAACAGTTGTACAGCTTCTTGTTGGGGGTGGGGGGAGCGTGACCTGAAAATGTAGGTTTGTTTTTTTGACTCTTTTTACCAGTGAGGCCTTTTCAGACTGCCGAGGTAGTCTAGAGAGCGGTGGGGATTGCAGCTTACACGCGGAAACGAGTTGCTGCTGTTGGAGCTGGGAAAAACTCTGAGTTACGAAATGTAGAAGTATTTGTTAGCGTTCACAACGAGAATACCGAGAAGACTTTATTCCCTCTGAGCGTGGGTGTGTTTGTTTGGCCACAGGCAGGTCAGAAGTACCCCTGCCGTACCCCTCTGCACTTCACTTCCACACCAGAAGTGAACTTTTTCCCTGCCTTCTATGAGAAAAAAGTTTCTGGGCTCCAGCTGTCCCAAAGGAATGCTCAGGGAATCTGTTCTGGCCCTACCAGCGTGGCTGCTCTTGGCCAGTAATCAGTCCCTGCAACTGCTCAACTGTGAATAAAAAGGTAATCCATTAAATATGTTCCCCCTCTCCCCGCCCCAAATCTAGATCTTTGAGTGCATCTGCAACATGTCTCTGTAGGCTTTGAAGCTTTCACTGGTATCTTCAACGACTTTAATCATAAATGGGGTTGTTTGATTGTTTGTCTTATAACATGGGCAAGAACAACTAATTCCTTTTTCCTACTGTGTTTGTTTTGTTTGGGGGTTTTTTTCATAATTTTTTTGTGGGTGTGTGTTTTGGTTTGGGTCTGTTTTCCTGTTCAAACATTAGTGAAATGTCCTTGTGTCACTTTTGCCATCACGTATTTAATTTTTCCTCCCTCTTTATCCACTAACAGTTTCCTTTTTGACTCTTCAAGGTTCTGCTAAAGTGGTTTGGGTTAGTTTTGTGGGGTTTTTTTGGGTGGGGTTCTAAAATTATCTTTTCAACCTGTTTCCACCATGTTTTCTGTCCTATTTTCAATGGATTTTTTCAACCTATAATAGAAGCTTGGTTATATTTGACATTGTTTTACCTCAGTTGCTTTGGGTTCTCAATCTTACAGCAGCATAAACTATATACACCCCAGGTTAATAATTAGAAGAAGATGCATTAACTCAGTTGATCTTGTAGAGTGGTCTTAACTCCACAGGATATTTAAATGTCTTCAGAAGATAAAGAAGCTCAGGAGGATGAGCTGCTGGCTCTGGCTAGCATTTATGATGAAGATGAGTTCAAGAGAGCAGAGTCTGCACAAGGAGGAGAAACAAGAATTTGTCTGGAGTTGCCCCAAAACTTCAAAATTTTTGTGAGTGGTGAGTTGAGATGTTTTGTGCTATCTGGATGGGGGTTGGACTAGATGAACTTTGAAGGTTCCTTCCAACCCAAAATATTGTATCACAAAATTACCTTTAACCAAGCTAATTTTCTGGTGCATGCTCAGGTGGTTACTGCTTTAGTGGCCTGTAGGAGTAACAAGCAGAGAAAGCTATGTCTGAGTTTCTCTCTTAGTAGTTTCCATGCTCCTACATAAAACCTCTTTACAATTAGAAGGGAAGAACAGCATTTCTTTGCAATAATTGAGTTCCTTTATTATTTTGGTTTTCCTTAAGAGTATCACAGAATCCCAGCATGGTGGGGTTGGAAAGGACCTCTGGAGATGATCCAGTCCAACCCCCCTGCTGAAGTTCATATGAGTTCAAGTTTTACTGCACTGAGAAATTCTGCTATATAGAGTTAAATAAAGAATTTTAAACCTAGATGTTTATCAAACAAGGAGAGATACCTGTCATAAACTAGTTCTGGATCTTTAGTTTTCGTGCTATTTCTCAGACTGTCTCAATTCTCTCTGCTCCAGGCAGTTCCACAGAGAGCCTGCAGAGCAGCAGGTTCGAGTACACAGTTTGCTTTCTGCCTCCCCTGGTGCTGAACTTTGAGCTCCCACCAGACTACCCATCAACATCCCCACCTGTGTTCACCCTCAGTGGGAAATGGCTCTCACAAGCCCAGGTCTGCAAAACACTTCTAACATTTTAACAGAGGTTTTGTGATTCTGAGTCTGTCACTAACAGTTTACGATGTACTGGAGGGTGTTCATACAGTAGATGACAGTGAAATTAAGATGTAATTACATCACTCTTGCACTTGGCTCTTTGGTTTCCTCTTTGTTTTTATCTAATCACTATTCTGAGGATTGAGAGCTCACATCTCTGAGCCTGTGTCACAGGTCTCTCACAACATCCTTCTGTGTAAATTGGTATAGAGATTTGCTGGATGGACTGTTCAGTGGATGAGGAACTGATTGGATGATTGCATCCAGAGGGTGGTGGTCAAGGGCTTAATGTCCAGGTGGAGATCATTGACAAGTGGTGTTCTTCAGGGGTGTGTAGCATCTCCATCAGTGACACGGGTAGTGGGATTGAGCGAACCCTCAGCAAGTTCACAGATGACACCACACTGAATGGTGCAGGTAACAGGCTGGGGGGACCTTGACAAGTTGGAGAGGCAGACCTATGTCAGTGTCTTGAGGCAGGCTAGGGGACAGGGCTGGAGAGCAGCCCTGGGGAGAAGGATTTAAGGGTGCTGGTGGGTGAAAAGCTGGATCTTCCCACACAAGCCAGTCTGTGGTTCTGTGATTGTTTTAGATCTGTTTTCTGGATACATAAAAACTCCAGAATCTCAAATCTAAGTATGGACTAAGAGAGACCATGGGAGAGGAAACCAGTACCAAGTTGTCCAGCCCTGCTGACACCTGTAATTGTTTCTTCTTTCCTAGCTCAGTGCCCTTTGCAAACACTTGGACAATGTATGGGAAGAGAATCGAGGCTGCGTGGTCTTATTTGCTTGGATGCAGTTTCTGAAGGAGGAAACCCTGAATTACCTGAATATTTCCTCCCCCTATGAGCTAAAAATGTGCCACCAAGGGAGTGGGCAGAGTAGGACACCTTTGGCTGGCACTGAGGAGGACGGTGGTGGAGCAGCAGGCTCTGCTGCAGCTGAAGGAGAACTCATTGATGCAAGAGCCATACAGGATGTGGAGTCCTTGTCGAGCCTGATTAGGGAGATCTTGGACTTTGACCAGGCTCAGAGGAGGAAGTGCTTTAACAGCAAGATGTACCTGTGCAATATCTGCTTCTGTGAGAAGCTGGGCAGCGAGTGCATGTACTTCAGTGAGTGCAGCCACGTCTACTGCAAAGCTTGCCTGAAGGACTACTTTGAAATACAGATCAGAGATGGGCAGGTCCACTGCCTCAACTGTCCAGAGCCAAAGTGTTCTTCTGTTGCTACTCCTGGCCAGGTAATAAATGGTGTGAGAAGTAAGCAAAGAATCAGAGAACTGGCTCAGGCTGGAGACTTGCAAGATCAAATTAACCCAGCACTGCCAGGTCACCACTAAACCATGTCCCTCAGCATCACATCTCCACAGCTTTGAAATGCCTTCAGCGATGGGGACTTCACCACTGCCCTGGGCAGCCTGGGCCCAGACATCACAAACTTTTTGGGGAAGAAGTTGTTTCTCATGTCCAACCTAAACCTCTCATGTGGCAACTTGAAGCCACTTCTTTGTGTCCTATCACTTCTTCCTTGGGAGAGAAGACCAACCCTCACCTCACTGCACCCTCCTTTCAGGGAGTTGTAGAGAGCAATGAGGTCTCCCCTGTGTCTCCTCCAGACTAAATAACCCCAGTTCTCTTAGCTACTTCTCACCAGTCCTGTTCTTCAGACCCTTCACCAGCTATGTTGCCCTTCTCTGGATATGCCTCAATGTCCTTGGAGTGAGGGGCTGGAAACTGACCCCTGTACTCAAGGTCTGGCCTCATGGCTGAGCACAGGGGGAGCACTACCCTGCTGTTGTGAGCGCAGCAGGCTCAGAGTTTCAGACCTGTCTGATCTTCCTGTGTTTGCGTAGGTGAAGGAGCTGGTTGGGGAGGAGCTGTTTGCACGCTACGACCGCCTGTTGCTGCAGTCCAGCCTGGACCTGATGGCAGACGTCGTCTACTGCCCTCGCCCGGGCTGCCAGACACCAGTCATGCAAGAACCAGGCTGCACCATGGGCATCTGCTCCTGCTGCAACTATGCTTTCTGTACTGTTTGCAGAATGACCTATCACGGGGTCTCTCCCTGCAAGGTTACTGCAGGTGAGTCATCCTGCTTCAGAGATGGATCAAGAAGCCGTTAAAATTTTGTGTGGAAAAAGGCTGGAAGTCAGGAATTATGCAAGGAACTTCTCATGAGCTTACTGAAAGATGAGATGTTCATCTGGAGCAGCTCTGGTGCTCACAGTTAAAAAGTGCCCTTTGAGGACATTCACAGCTCAGGAAATCCCCAAAGTGCTCATTGTCAAATGCTGAGAGGCTGTAGCAAGAGAAGAATTTTATGTATCCCTTTTTTTGGCCTTTTTGTACCTTTTTCTGGCAATCCACTTATTTTTCTTGACAGAATTGGTACTGGAATCAGTTGGGTGCTTCTATAAACTCTCAAATTGCATCAGGTTGGAAGCAACCCTGAAAGGTCCTCTTGGTCAAGCTCTTTGCAGAAAGCCTCAAAATTCTGTGACAATGTTTCATTGAAGGTTTGTTCAAAAAAAAAACCAACAACATTTGAGCTTGATTTTACATTTTAGATCTGTTCTGATTCCATCAACTGGTCTCTTTTAGAATGAAAAGTGTGAAAAAAAATAGTTGAGGTAGAGGTGCTTTAATATTCTTGTATTTTTTAATGTGTTTTAATGATTTAAAATTAATTATGTTAATGTCTTTTAGGCTGTTACTAGTTGAACTTTGTATCATCTATTCTAAAAGCTTTTGATTTGGTTTTTTTTTGTTTGTTTGTTTTATTCCTCAGAGAAATTAATGGATTTACGAAATGAGTATTTAGAATCAGATGAAGAAACTAGAAGATTTTTGGAACAACGTTATGGTAAACGAGTGATTCAGAAAGCCCTGGAGGAAATGGAGAGTAAAGAGTGGCTGGAGAAGAACTCCAAGTCCTGTCCTTGCTGTGGTACTCACATAGAGGTGAGCAGGGAAGGGAAAGGCTGAAAAATCAGAACTCTTGAGAAAAACTTAACATAAATTGAGTTCTGCATGTGAGCTGGGACAGAGATTTATTTCTAGGATCCAAGTTCACCAGAGAAGGGAAAAACCCTGGAGATGTTCAAGGCTGTGCTGGATGGGGTCAGGAGCAACCTGGTATAGTGGGAGGTGTCTCTGCCAATGCCCAGGGAGCTGTAATTATGTGATCTTCAAGGTCCCTTCCAACCCAAATCATTCCATGACATTTTTAGGGAAAATTAAGAGAACTTCCCATTTCTGTTACCTGGTTAGGCATTGGAACAGACTGCCCAGGGAGGTGGTGGAGTAACCATCCCTGGAAGTGTTTTGTGGGCATGGTGGTGTTGGGCTGATGATTGGACTAGGTGGGCTTTTCCAGTTCAAACAATGCTGTGACTCTATGATGTTTCTGGAAATGATGTTTACTTGAGTAAACACAGTAGTTGCTGCTGTTCAGACAAAGCATCCTTCCAGTCACCTGAAGGTGTCTATAAGAAAGCTGGGGAGGACTGTTTTACAAGTGCTCGTAGTGACAGTTTGAGGAGCAATGGCATTGAGCTGAGAGAGATTTAGACTAGAGATCAGGAAGAAATTCTTTCCAGTGAGGATGGTGAGACTCTGACACAGGTTGCCCAGGAAGGCTGTGAATGTCCCCTTCCTGGAGGTGTTCAAGGCCAGGTTGAATGAGCAGCCTGGTCTAGTGGAAGATGTGTCCCTACCCCTGTCAGGGGGGTTGGAGCTGGCTGATCTTTAAGCTCTCTTCCAACCCAAACCATTCCACAAATCTATAAATCCACTTTGACTCTGGATCCATATGAATCCCTTTATTGTCTACATGTCCCAGACCGCAGCCAGCCAATGCAAGTAGCTTCAGTAAGACACCCATTTCCAGTGTTATTTGCAATTCTGTGATCCTAGTTCCTCCTTCCTTTGAACAATGACAAAATCCCAGTGTGACCAGAGAGTCTGAGTAAAACATTGGTGAGCTGCTGTGGGTTTTGGGGGCTAGGCCTGAGGGCTGACCTGGTAAGATTTTCTTACTGCTCTTGTTTCCTTCCCCTCAGAAGCTAGATGGCTGTAACAAGATGACATGCACTGGCTGCAGGCAGTACTTCTGCTGGATTTGTATGGGCCTTCTGTCAAGGATGAACCCCTACAGGCACTTCCATGACCCATCTTCCCCGTGCTTTAACAGGTCTGTATTTATGTGTGCTGCTCTCTGGAGACGAGGCTGAGGGGAGACCTTCTCGCTCTCTGCTACTCCCTGAAAGGAGGTTGGAGCAAGGTGGGGGTTGGTCTCATCTCCCTATTAAGAGATGATAGGACAAAAGCTCTGTATAGTCTGAGTAGACTGTGAGTTAGAACAGATTGCTGCTGCTACCTTGCTTAAAGAGCAGCATGCTAGGTAATTCTGCTACATTTTGGATTATTGAGATTTTGGGGGATTTTTTGAGGGGGGCCTACAAGAAGGCTGGGCAGGGACTGTTTACAAAGGCCTGGAGTAACAGGATGAGAGGCAATGATTTCAAATTAGAGAAGAGCAGATTTAGATTGGGTGTTAGCAACAAGTTCTTTACTGTGAGGGTGATAGAAAACTGCAACAGGTTGCCCAGGGAGGTGGTTGAGGCTCCATCCCTGCAAATACTCAAAGTCAGGGTTAATAAGGCTCTTAGCAACCTTGATCTAGTGGAGGATGTCCCTGCTCAGTGCAGAAGAATTTGAACTGGATGATTTTTAAGGTCCCTTCCAACCCAACCCCTTCTATGAATCATGTCTGTAAGATGCTGTAAAACCTTCTGTGAGGTGCTGTACAACTGACCCTGGGGCCTGCAGTGAGTGGTTTTTGATACTGAAAACAAGCAAAACTTGTACTGATAAAAGTGCAACTTGCTGTTTTTGTGGGTTTGGTCACAGGCTGATATATTTTGTTTGTACCTACTGTAACTTGGGGTTGTGTTTTACATCCTGATGTCAGTTCTTGGCTGCCTTGCAGGTTGTTTCAGGCCATGCACATTGATGGTGAGTTCTGGGGAGATGAAGATGAAGATGAGTAGCTTCCTCTAGCAACAAAAGCTGAACAAACAAGAGATGCTTTCCATTTGTGTCAAGTTTGTTTGCTTCTCACTTCCATTGTGTGGCGGAGGAATTGATAACTACCTTGCACTGCAGGATCCCACCCTTCAGAGGCTGTTGCCAAAAACCAAAGGAGACCATGACCCATCCTGTGCCCAGGGTCACCATGGAAGGCCTTAATCATCATCTCAAGAGATGCAACCAGTCACAAGTTGGGAAATTACTGGAAAAATACATACTAAGAAATATCCCTTTTCCAAAAGCAAACAAAAGTGAAGGCCCACATCACAGACATTTCGGGGAGGTAAGAGTCCTTCAGAGGGACTGCTGATCTTCCCAGGATCTGGTCTGGCATCTCTGGTGGGGTTTAAGACAGTTGTGACATAGCTGTGTTGCTCTGTCTAGGGCTGTTGCTGATGCTGCTTGCACAGGGACTTCTCAATACAGAAAATTATTCCTGTGTTCAGCAGTTGATTTTGTTGCTTTTGTGGCATTTGCAGCCCCATTGCTCTGGAAGGCAGCTTGTTGCTCTGTCACTGATACCTTCTGGAGGTGTTAACATTATCCCTAGCCCCCATCTTGCTGGCTTCAGTGTCTGGGTCTTTGCTTTGCTGAATGTGGGGGCAGAAGTGACCAACAGCCATCTCCAGGATCAGTTTGAGGACTCATCTCAGCATTGCTGTTGTGTTCACACCTGTGCCGTTCTCAGAATAAAAATGGAGGTGGGATGGGGTAGCTCAGGAACGGGAAGACTCTTCAGAAACTCAAGGTGATCATCTTTCACTCAGTTTTGACTGACACTAAATAAATTTCATACTAAACTACTAAATAAATTTGATACTAAATTCAGCTCTCTGGCCAAAATCAGCTGATTGAGCTCCTTTCACAGACAGTCAGAGCCTGTGCTGTTGGACATGGCAGTGATTGCAAAGAGAAGAGCTGGTGAAGGTGGATCTCTTGGCTTGCTTTAGGCTGTAGGACAGTATGTAGGGAAAGTTTACATTCGTGTATAACTCAAATTGTGTTTCCTGCACCTTTCACATGCACTAAATTCACTTTATGACAGTAAACAGTCTCCCTCCTTGTCTTCATTGTGGGATGGGTAGAGCTTGTGCACCATGAGGTATCTCTAGAGTGACATGGAGCAGCATTGGTCTTGCACGAAGCACTTGAGTGAAGCTGGTGCAGGATGGGATGGACATTCGGAGGTTCAGGTGTGTGAAGTGTCTTCACACCCAAAAGAGAGCCCTGGTTTTACCTGGGAGACAATGCAAGACTGACTGATAAGTGGTGACATGACTCTGGGATTGCTGTATTGGATGGAACCAGCTTTGAGCTGCATTTCCCTTGAGAATTGCCATTGGATGGAGCCAGCTTTGAGCTGCAGTCCCCACAAGGGTTTCCACTGGCCACCATTTGTTTCTCCAGTCTGACTCCCGCAGCTGCCTGCTTTTGGAAGGGGGCTTCTTGCTAAGCTACCTCTATGGGCAGTGTTTGTGAGAAGCCTGTGCTTCAGCTCTGCTTTCCTGTCTGCATGGAGGATCTTGTAAACCTACAGGAAGCTGGGAAGGTCCTTTCTGCCAGGCCAGAAGTGGGCTGACGGCAGGGTCTAGACACTAAAGGGTATATTAGGGTGACAACCAAGGCTGGAGATGTCTGCCAGACCTAGCAGAGTACCAGTGCTATAGTAAAGTATTTGGAGAGGTTGCAGTGAACTATCTCTGCTTCCAGGAGCTTTGTATGGAGAGAGGAGGGATGGTGATGTAGGCATCCCTCTATCTATGAATTCTGGGCACTGAGGTCTGGAGCTCCTGTATTCTCCAACGAGGTGGACAGACCTTCCTGGGAAGGGACAGGACTCAGGACAGTTGGCAGGTGGAACAGCTAAAACTAGAGCCTGTCTTTGTCAGTAGAGAGCATGGCAGGCAAATGCAGTAATGTGGAGCAGTTTCTTCCTCATCTTCCCTTGCTCCTTTTCTGTCCATACACAGAGCATTAGATTGCTTGCAGATATTTTGTGATACAATCTCTAACTGTGACCTCAGTTTGCCTTTAAAAATCCCCACGTGTTTAATGGGAAAAGGCTGCTGCCTGGCAAGCCAGAACTGGAGCAGGTGTTTGGTGGAAACCTGCCAGCAAACACTGCACCAGGCAAGGAGCTTCTGAAGCAGAAGCAGCAGCAGCTCTTCCTACCAAACTGCTAACAGAGCTTTGATTCTAGGTGAGAGAGCAACAACTCTTTGGCATGCTTTGAGGGTTTTGTGCTGTTCAGAGGTGGCCTTGGGAGTCCTGTTAAGCATCAAACTGTTCCACACAGAGAGACTGAGCCCAGGTTGCAGGAGTGAGACCATTTAGTAAAAATTAAGACATTTACTCTAGAAAGTTCCATTAGAGATCAAAAGCTTACAAAATTCATGTACAGAAATCAGTGCTGCCTAGTTTGTCTTGCCCCTCACTTGATAACATTTGATAGGAAAGAAACTGCCCCAGTCAGGCCACAGCTGTAGTACTGGGTCTAGTTCTGGGCTCCTCAGTTCAAGACAGGGAACAACAGGAGAGAGTCCAGTGGAGGCCACAAAGATGCTGAGGGGCCTGGAGCATCTCTGAGGAGGAAAGGCTGGGAGCCCTGGAGCAGAGCAGCCTGAGAGATCTGCTCAGTGCTCAGCAAAAGCTAAAGGAGGTGGGGAGGGGGCAAGAGGATGGGGCCAGACTCTTGTCAGTGGTGCCCAGTGAAAGGACAAGGGGCAATGGATACAAATTGGAATCCAGGAGGAGAAACTTCTTTGGTGTGAGGGTGCTGGAGTCCTGAAGCACTCTGCCCAGAGAGATTGGGAAGTCTCCTCTGGAGAGCTTCCAAACCCACTGATTACAGCTTCTTGTGTGATATTAACTGAAATCACACAGGTGTAACTGGAACCATTAACTGCATTAACAGTGCCATGTTAACAACACTATGGCATCACTTCCCCTTTGCTGAGATGGTCTCAAGTCCAATATCTGGCTCAAAGCAGAGCTTGGCCAGGACTTTGTCACAGATGTCCCCTCCCTGGAGGTGTTCAAGGACAGGTTGCATGAGGCCTTGAGCAACCTGGTCTAGTGGAATGTGTCCCTGCCCATGGCAGGGGGTTTGGAAGTAGATGATCTTTAGGGTCTCTCTTCCAACCCAAACAAATCTATGAATCCATGACAGAGTCTGCACAACCTCTCTGCAGCCAGCCTCACAGCCAGACTGCACTTAGGGGCAGGTTTTGTGCTTGTATCTAGTCTGGAGCCCCATTGTCTCCTCTCATCTTTCAATGCCCACTGCCCAGGAGAGCCTGGTCTCATCTTCCTGCTGTCTAGCAGCTGTGCTGCATGCTGTTCTTGGGTGATGCTGGAGCTTTCTCTTCTCCAGGCTGAACAAGCAGAGTTCCCAGTAGAAATGGCAAAATGGAAGGGTGTATTGTGGGGGGGTGACACACGAGGGACTTGTCCAGATTTTGAGGAACACATCCCAAAGTGATTACCTATTTGGCTTCTGCAGCCTTGTAATTTTACATCTCTTAAGTTGTAGGGGCCTTCAGTCCACAGCATTACAGCTGTCACAGATGAAATTTACCCTGCATTGACGTCACCTGCAACAGGATCAGCCAGTGGTGGTGTTTTGTAGAACACAGCTACTGGAGCCCATCCTCCCTTGGTTAATCAAGGCAGGTGTTGAATCCTTTAGTGGAGAGAAGCAAGCACAGAATCATGCTGATCATTTAAGAACAAAGAGCAGGAGTTTCTGCAGTAATTTCTTTTCTTCCCAGCTTGTTTTCCACAGAAAAGCTGGCTCAGAGGACTCGGAACATGCTGGGTTAATCACTGTATGGGCCTTTGGACTGGCTGCTTTCTGCTCCTGTCTCCTTCATGCTGTATAAGGGTTCCACCAGCTTGTTGTGAACCAGCATTAAACCTGATAGAACAAGACAAAAAGATCTGGAGTAGACAAAGTAGATTGGTTGCTAATGAAATGAGGCATTACCAGAGTCCTTGCTCCTTGCCTCCCATATCCATATTAAACTTGAGGAGGGCAGACTTGGACTGGAGAATAGGAATCAATTCTTTACAGTAAGGGTGGTGAGACACTGGAACAGGTTGCCCAGGGAGGTTGTGGATGTCCCCTTCCTGGAAGTGTTCAAGGCCAGGTTGGATGAGGCCTTGAGCAACTTGGGCTAGTGGAAGGTATCCCTGCCCATAGCAGTGGGGGTTGGAACTGGATCATGATTTCTGAGGTTTCTTCCAAACCAACCCATTCTGTGAATGCATGAATCAAGCACTCCCATTGCACTCTCATGATCACTGCACAACTCAGCTGTTACATATAAGGAATGCAAACCTTTGGGAGCTGATTTAAGAGACACCTCTGAAAACCAACTGCAGCAGCTCCTTGGCCTGCTTCAATGCTCACCTTTAAAGTACTTCACTGTCTTCACCCTGAGTTCCAGTGTGGCATCCTCATCACACACAAACAGGGTGTTGGGGTGCTGCTGGAAAGCAGACACTGTCCACATGTGGTTGACCCCTTCCTCAATGGCTTTGTACAAGGCAAAGGCTTTGTGGGCTCCTGTGATCAGAATCATCACCTGGGCTCCGAGACACAGAATATACCAGTCAGGGTCTAGAAGAGGCCTGCAGAGACCTACACATTCTCAACCCAAAGAGAGCTGCCCTAGGAGGGCACATCTACCACCATCCCCAGAGGCACTCTATCACAGCTCACTCCCAGTACGTTTCATTTGTCAACTCACAGGTTGGTGGGTCCCCGTCATTATTTGGACACTTTGAGGTGCCAGACACCTGTATGCTGAGACTTCATTAGTGTAAATCAAGACAGACTCAATTAAAAGCTACCCTACTTGGCTTTCATGATCTGCTGCTGTAACATCAAGCTGAACAGTGATTCTTGCAGGTATTTCCCCGGGTGAGGGTCTCCAACCAAAGCCACCCAAACCTATCAGCTCCCTGTGGATCACAACTGTGCTGCAGGGCTACACAATGCCGTGTTAGCAGAGCAAACGAGACAGCAAGAGCCAGGAACAGCATCAGCTGCCCTAGGCCAGCAGGGTGCAATGCTGTTCCAGGAAGCCCTGCTCAGGAGGTGCTGTAGAATCAGAAGTCACTGCTTTCCTCCTAACCTCTCTGGCATCCATGACAGTGCCTACTCCAACTGTCAGAGCCATCGTGGGGACTTTGGAGAGGTCACCATCGAAGAACCTGGCATTAGCCAGTATGGTGTCCATAGCCAAGGTCTTCACTCGTGTCCTGGATACCAAACTTGATCCAGGTTCATTGAAGGCAACGTGACCATCGGGGCCAATACCTGTGACAGAGACCATCAGAGAGAAGAGTCAATGGGTGGAACAGCTCACATCAGAAGCAAACTCCTATTAGAAGGGCATTCAATGCTACAGGGATACAGAGCTGAGAAAAACACATGTTCTTCTGCTCAAGCTCAGATCTGCTTCTAGTGAGAATGAGAGCAAATGCCCTCTCTGAAGCCAGCAGAGACTCCAAACAAACAAAGCTGATGGCAGAATCTTGAGGTAAAGTGATGGGAGAAGCTTGCTTGGAGTTCCTGTTGGCTCACAGGACTCCTGACTGCTCCTAGCAATTTCCTGTTAGTCTTGGCAGCTGTAGTATGGTTTGTATTTGTTACAATTCTAGCCCTGCCTGGTTCTCCTGCTAATTGATTCCTGAACAATTCAACTACTGGTCTGAAATACCTAAAACTAGGGGAGCAGACAAGGCTGCCAGCATACCTGAGTGCCCAGGGTGCTGGAGCAGAGGGGAGGCTTTCACTGCAAACCCACTAACTGCACTGAAAATTAATTCTCCTAAGCAGAAATGAGCTAGTGGAGGAAAGGCAGCACTTCCTTCCAGTGGTGACAGACCTTCAGCTTCTCACCTCCAACAAAGAGTTCAATTCCTCCAGCTGCTTTGATTTTGTCCTCAAAGGCCTCACACTCTGCCTGGAGATCAGCTGCATTTCCATCCAGAATGTGAACGTTCTCTGGCGAGATGTCGATGTCCTTGAAGAAGTTGTTCCACATGAAGGAGTGGTAACTTTCCGGGTGGTCCCTTGGCAGACCTGGCAACACAGCACAACTAAGGCCACCTGAAGGTGTCACCCATGACATAAAGCACCTACATGCAGCAGTGTTAGTACCAGAGCACTGCCTGCCCTGTCTCGTTTATGACTCCCTTAACCTCAATCCGGTTCTCAGCACCACATCTTTTAGCAAATATTTAGCCTGTATGTTTTTCACCTTTGGAGATTTAGGTTTGCCCACTAATCTTTCTGGACTTTTTTTTTTTTCCTGAAGTTGCTGTTTCTTCACAGCTTTACAAATGAAACAGCCTCTGCTATCTCATCAGGAGCACACAGGGATCAGGGAAGGGCAGCTGGGCAGGTAACACATTGGCCCTTGTAAGAGACTTGGAGCTAGTGACCTTTATAACCCCTGAGCAAAGGTGGCAGTAAATATTGCACACTATCTCTGCTTGCAATGATAGAACCATGGAATCATTTAGAATGGAACAGACCTTTAATATCATCAAGTCCAACCATTAACCCAGCACTGCCAGGTCACCACTAAACCACATCCCTCAGCACATCTACACAGCTTTGAGACTCCCCCAGGGATGGAGGCTCTACCACCGCCCCAGGCAGCCCTGGGCCAGGCCTTGACATCCCTTTTGGGGATGAAATTGTTCCTCGTGTCCATCCTAAACCTCCCCTGGGGCAATTTGAGGCCATTTCCTCTTGTCCTGTTGCTTGCTCCTTGGGAGAAGAGACCAACCCCCATTTGGCTCCTTTCAGGGAGTTGTAGAGAAGCAGAAGCCAGAACAATCCCCATTGATGAGATGGGTCCTTAGCTGGCTCACACCTATCTATTCATTAGTTTTTAAGGGCCTGTAGTAACAGGACAAAGGTTTTAAACCAGTGAAGATTGAGATTGGACATTAGGAAGAAGTTCTTTACTATGAGGGTGATGAGACACTGGAATAGGTTGCTCAGAGAAGTTGTGGGCACTTCATCCCCGGAGGTGTTCAAGGCCATGTTGCACGGGACCTTCAGCAACCCGGGCTAGTGGAAGGCATCCACGCCCACGGCAGGGGGCTGGAACTGTCTTGGAGGTCCCTTCCGACCCAAACCATTCTGCGACTTCATGACATACAGCAACGGAGCCGAGGAATGCCACATCCTTCACGCCTGCGGGCACTCACCCACGTACTCGTCCATGTTGAAGGTTTTCACGTACTTGAAGGAGAGGTCTCCATTCCGGCAGTACTCCACCAGCTTCCTGTAGCAGCCCAGCGGAGTGCTGCCTGCGGGGAGCGGCCGCTTCAGCGCCGGGCACAGGGGCGCCGGGCACAGGGACCCGGCCCCGCTCCCGGCCCCGGCACCCACCTGTGGGCAGCCCCAGCGTGAAAAACCTTCCAGGCCCGGGCCCGAACTGGACGATCCGGTTGCGGATGTACTTGGCCGCCCACTCGCTGGCCTCCGCGTACGTCTCCTGGATGATCAGCTTCATGGCGGCCGGGGGCGGGCTGCGAGCGGCGAGAGCCTCCGTCCGTCCGACCGACCGCCTGTCCGTCTGTCCGCCTGTCCGCCCGCCTTGCAGCAGCCCCAGCACACC
>VWZI01017594.1:270079-298077 GCA_013396835.1 Psilopogon haemacephalus | reverse complement strand
AGCCGGGCTCGGGCTGGGGCCGCCGAGCGGCGCCGTGCCCCTGGGTGTGCCCGCGGCCGGGGCCGGGCTCGGCCTGGAGGGGCCGGGGCGACCTTGTAGGCGGGCAGGGAGGGAGCTGTCCCCGACGGGCGTGTGCCGCTCCCGGCCCCAGCGCCGCTGCTCGCTCCTTGCTCTCGCACCCAGCCCGCAGGTCAGCGAACTTGGCGTGGACCCCCAGGTGGAACGAGCTTGTTTTGCCTTCCCTTGAGCTTGCCGTTCATTTCTATTTCGTCCTCCGGCTCGGACTGGCATCCTTGTAGGCCGGAGACTGTCTTTACGGAGCCGCCTCGTAAATTTGGGCCTGTTCTTCCTTCACTGCCTCCTGAAGGAGAGGATGTTTAGCCAGGAATATTGGCATCACGGAAAGCGTTTGGGGTCAGTTGGGTCCCACTGCGTGACCTGGCTCCTGCTGATGTGTGTATCTGACTTTCAGACCTGGTGACTTTGCTACTGAGATAAGGGAGAAATCCCTCAAAAAGTCTCTTCTGCCTCAGCCTGGTTCCAAAGAATGTTTATCAATATGATGAGAGGCACTTTACAAATACCTATCTATCTGTCTATATCTGTGTGTGTACAAAGAGCTCTGTCCTGCTCAAATGACATTCTTAGAAGAAATCACTGTTACAGTTTTGCCTTGGCAGCATTTTCACGGTGGGTAAGCTCAGTGCCTTCAGAATACGAGGTGCACCTTCCCAGGATAGAATGTCAGTCTCATCATAACAGCTGGCAGTCTGTTTTTCACATGCTAGAAATACAAAAGTTAAATAATCCAGGCTTTTTTTTTGGTTGTTGTTGTTGTTGTTGCTCTGTGCAAAGCAGATGCTTTCACTTACGAGAACCAATCTCTTTGTGGTCGTTCTTGGAAATGCTGGGCAGGGATAACCTGAGCTCCTCACTAATCGCCGTGCCTGGCAGAGTCCTGCTGCTGCTGGTGACCCCAGCAAACAGATTCACAGCTCGATAGAATGGGTTGGGTTGGAATGGACCTTCAAGATCATCTAGTTCCACCCCCCCCTTGCCATGGGCAGGAACACCTCCCACTAGAGCAGGTTGCTCAAGGCTACATCCAGCCTGGCCTTGAACACCTCCAGGGAGGGGGCATCCACAACCTCCCTGGACAACCTGTTCCAGTGTCTCATCAACCTCACTGGGAAGAATTTCTTCCTAATCTCCAGTCTAAATCTACCGTCTTGAAGTTTCAATGCATTCCCTCTAATCCTAGCACTACAGAGGTGGCTAAGAAGTCCTTCCCAGCTTTCCTATAGCCTTCTTCAGATACTGGAAGACTGCTCTGTGGTGTCCCCAGAGCCTCCTCCAGGCTGAACAGACTCGGCTCTGTCAGCCTGTCCCCACAGGATCACAGGATGTTAGAGGTTGGAAGGGACCCAAAGACATCATTGAGTCCAACCCCCCTGCCAGACCGGGACCATACAATAATATCTCAAGGGAGCTTCTGAAGCCCTTTCATCATCTCTGTGGCCTCCTCTGGACCCACTTCAACGGTTCCATCACCTTCACCAGTGGCTTTTACGAAGGGACCTAGTTTCGTGTCCCATCACCATGAGACTATGGGGAGAGGTGACAGAATGTGCTGTAGGATGCTTGCCTTGGTCTCCAGGGTCTGCACCTGGACGATAAGCACTGTCCTGGTTTCCTTAAAAGAGAAGCTGGCTGAAGCTGTGGTGTGGCCAGGTCCTGCTGGCACATCCCCCAGACACAGCTGACTCTGCGCTCGCTACGGAGCACAGCTCTGCCTGGTGCTGCACAGATCAGGGATCAGGCTGTGCCCCAAAGGATTTGCACTGCTAAAGACAAACAGATAATGGAGGCCCAGTGAAAGGACTGCTGTAACTGGAGTGCAGAATCGGAAACCCACATGTAAATACATTTCCTTTCCTGTAGCTCTTAAGAAATTACTTTTTTTCCCCTCAGCCTCTGCCAGAACCCTGGGGTTCACACAGCTTGTTATTGCTCGCCTGCTTCCTAGGGCTTGGTGAGCCTGCAGAAAGGAGGCTGAGGGGAGACCTGGCTCTCTGCAGCTCCCTGAAAGGAGGTCAGAGCCAGGTGGAGATCGGACTCTTCTCCCAAGGAGCAAGCAATAGGACTAGAAAAAATGGCTTCAAGTTGCCTCAGGGCAGATTTAGGTTGGACATGAAGAACAATTTCTTCCCCAATAGGGATGTCAAGGCCTGGCCCAGGCTGCCCAGGGCAGTGGTTGAGTCTCCATCCCTGGAGGGATTTCAGAGCTGTGTAGATGTTGTGCTGAGGGACATAGTTCAGTAGTGACCTGGATTAATGATTAGACTTGGTCCTTTCCAACTTGGTCTTTTCCAACCAAAATGATTCTGTGATTCTAGTGTTTGTGTTGCGCTGAAAGCCCCTGCAAGCTGTGAAGCTAAAGATGCAGAGCTGGGATTTTGAGAAAGAGGAGATGAGAGGAAGGAAGAGGCTTTCTGGCATTGAGTGTGTCAGGTTTTTTTTCCATACACTGAGACATCATGTCTGTGAGTGTACAATTAACTAACAGCACGTGCCAAAGTGGAAAGGCTTGTAAGGAATTGGTAACTAAGGGCTGGACCTAAATATGGGATCCAGCAAGCAGAGGTAGCCTGCAGAGATTCACAGCAAGCTCATTGAACCTTTAAGTTACTAAATTGTGAGGCAGTGGAGGAGAAGCTTGATCATATACTTTTTTTTTTTTTTTAAGAGGGGTAATGTGGTAGTGGAGTTTGTCACATAAGTGGGCTGTTCCTGCACAGCTAAAGGTGACACCATCCAAGCATGCCAGGGGTGTGTAAGACCTGCTCCAGGAAGGGTTATTGGTGCATAGGAGCAATGCCACTGTGGTATGAACACTCCTGTGGTGTAAAATGTTGTTAGCATTCCCTGAGCATGTAGAAAAGATGGTCCACAAGAAAGCTAGGGAGGGACTTTTTAAAAGGGCTTGTAGTGGTGGGATGAGTGGGTATAGATTGAAGCTTGAGGGGAGATTTAGACTGGAGATTAGGAAGAAATTCTTCCCAGTGAGGGTGGTGAGATGCTGGAACAGGTTGCCCAGGGAGGTTGTGGGTGCCCCCTCTGTGAAGGTATTTAAGGCCAAGCTGGATGAGGCCTTGAGCAACCTGCTGTTGTGGGAGCCCATGGCAGGGGTTTGGAACTAGATGGCCTTCAAGGCCTCCTTCCAACCCAAACCATTCCATGAGTCTATGAATTGTTACTGAGGATGAAGCAAACAACTGAAATTGATAACAGAATTTGAAACCTGTGTGTTTCTTACCCCATCCTCTTCCTCAGCCCTGGAGAGGCAGGGTGAGCTTTGCACCCCAGCAGCCCTTTTCACATCATGCTCTCAGCCCTAGTCCCTTCCCTGGTACCTGCAGTGTTAAAGGGTGTTCAGCAGCGAATTTCTTCTCTAAAGCCAAGTTTCTAGCCCTTGTTCTTTGTTCCAGCATTAGCTAATCTGATAAAAAATAGCCTGTGCTGACGCCTCGGGATGATGTAGCAATTTGATACACTGAGGAAGTGCAGCTCCATGGAGAAAAAGGCTGAAACTCCAGGGAAAGGATTTCAGCTTCTCCCAGACCCTTTCCATTGCAAGCAGTGGCTGGAGCAGCAAGCAGGAGCTGGGCAGTGTGACTGGGATCCATGCAGTGTGACTAGGGCAGAACTTTGGGTTCGGTTCCTCCTCTCTGATGGAACTGCACTTGTTAGAGATGGGAATGGGAGATGGCAGAGGTGCTGCAGAGGGCTGGAGCACCTCTCCTGTGAAGGCAGGATGGGAGAGCTGGGGCTTTTGAGCCTGAAGAGCATTCTAAGGTCTCTTCAGGGAGACCTTAGAGATGTATTTCAATATCTGAAGGGGACCTACAGGAAGGCTGGGGAGGGACTGTTTAGAAGGGCTTCTGGTGATAGGACAAGAGGCAGTGTTTTGAAACTGGAGCAGGGCAAATTTAGATTGTACATAAGGAGGAAGCTCTTCACAGTGAGGGTGGTTGCCCAGGGATGTGTTTCAGGCCTCATCCCTGGAAGCATTCAAGGTCAAACTTGATGTGGCCCTGGGCAGCCTGCTCTAGTTTATGTCCCTGCTGACTGCAGGGGGGTTGGATAGAATGACCTTTGAGGTTCCCTTCCAACCTGATGCAATGTGTGAACGTCTGGGAGGGAGGAAGGAAGGCTGCAGCAAGCACTGGTGCCATCACCCCGGGCAGTGCTGTTGTCCTCTAGAGCTGCCTTTGGGAAAGTTATGCAGGGATGCTGTTAGGATTAGGTGGCTTAAAGCCTTTGGAGCTAACCCCTGGCTTGTGAGTTCAGTGACAGAACTGTCACTTAGAATAGGAACTAACCTCCATCCTGCAACAACAACAACAACAACAACAAAAAATAGCCAGGCTTTTAATAGATTTATTTACACTGTGTTAACTGAGGCATGCTTTTTACTTGAGGCATTTGCAAATCTCTCTGATGGAGATGAGTAATGTAAACCCACCTAGAAAGCAGTGGGTGTGTTAAAGAATGGAGACATATTCCTTTTGAAGTGATGTTTCTTCCTGTTCCATTTGTTGAAGGCTCTCCATGGATCATGAATCATTTCATAAGGGGAGGTGGCTATGGGTAACATAAGGAAAAAAAATAGATTTTTCCATTTGTTTGGGTTTCTTTCAGTCCAGCTCTGGAAGTGTGACACTGGGCTGTGTGGCCCACGCTGGAGGGAAGGGATCTATCCAGAGGGACTTGAACAGGCTGGAGAGGTGGGCCCATGCCAACCTCATGAAGTTCAGCAAGACCAAGTGCAAGGCCCTACACATGGGTCAGGTCAATCCCAAGCACAAATCCAGACTGGGCAAGGAGTGGCTTGAGAATGGTCTTCAGGAGAAGAGAAGGAGAGAGTGGTCTCGGGGGGTGTTAATGCTGAGCTGCCAGCAATGGTCACTGGCAGCCCAGAAGGCAGCTGTGTGCTGGGCTGCATCCAAAGCTGGGAGAGCAGCAGGACAGGGAGGGGATACTGCCCCTCTGCTCTGCTCTGCTCTGCTCTGCTCTGCTCTGCTCTGCTCTGCTCTGCTCTGATCTGGTCTGGTGTGACCCCACCTGAATCACTGCATCCGGTTCTGGTACCCTCAACACAAGAAGGACATGGAGCTGCTAGAGTGAGTCCAGCAGAGGCCACAAAGATGATCAGAGGGAAAGGGATGGAAAACCTTCTCTGTGGGGACAGACTGAGAGAGTTGGGGCTGTTCAGCTTGGAGGAAGCTCTGGGGAGACCTTAGAGCAGTCTTCCAGTACCTGAAGGGAGCTACAGGAGAGTAACTTGTAGTGATAGGATGAGGGGCAGTGGCTTTGAGCTGGAAGAGGGCAGATTTAGACTGGAGATTAAGAAGAAATTCATCCCAGTGAGGGCAACAAAATGCTGGAACAGATTGCCCAGGGAGGTTGTCGATGCCACCTCCCTGAAGGTGTTCAAAGCCAGGCTGGATGGAGCCTCGAGCAACCTGCTCAAGTGGGAGGTGTCCCTGCCCATAGCAGTGGGCTTGGAAGGGACCTTGAAGATCATCTATCAAACCATTCTATCAAGCTATGAATCTATTGCTGAAGATAGAATGTGACTACAGTTTAAATCCATGAAGGACCATGGAGTTTAATATGAGTGAAAAACAGGGAGGCTAATGGCAGCTGTCACCTTCTGCTTACCTTAAGCTTGTCTTTATTATTTTTTTTCCCAGCTAAAATGGGCAGGTGGAAAGAAAAAGATGAGAATCTACCAAACCTTTTCATGCCAGCCATTAGAATTAGTCATGGCACTGTTTGTTTCCTGGCTGGTGCTGCTGGCATGCAGATAATGCTTGCTAACCATCCAGGCAGCTGATAACAATGGTAAGGAATTTTCTAGGGAAATTTTAGGCTGTTTTTGTTTTTTTTTCCAGTTTGTTTGGTTTTTTTTTTTTTGTCTGGAAATTTCCCTGCTTTGTCTGTAGCTGCCCAGTATCAAGCTCAGTCTTTGTGCAGGTGATCCAAGTCTCACTGTTCTGTTCTGAAATGCCCACTTCTGTAGGCACCAGGTGAGTTTGCAAGGTTTTAATGATTCTGTGTGAAAAAGAGATTCTAGAATTAAAATAAATTCCATCTTTGGAAATCAAAGGCTCTGGGAAAGGCAGTGAAACAGTAGGAGTCTGGTATCATCTCGTAGCTTCCGTTGCAGGAGAGCAGAGCCTTGCATGCAGGCTTTTAAATAAAATATTAGCAGGCAGATCAGGATTGTGCTGGAATCTTAGCTGGGCTTCTTTGGTGACTTCTCTCTCATCACTAAAATTCAGTGGGGCTCTGAAACCTCATCAGGAAAGCAGATGAAAGAGTAGCTCCTCAGGCCTTTGTGTTGTTAAGTGGCTCAAAGGAGCAGTTGTACCTTTTTGTGGGGGCTTGGCATTGCCGTTTAAAAGCAGCCATAGATTCATAGAATGGTTTGTGTTGCAAGGGACCTTGAAGATGTCTGTTTCAACCCCCCCCTGCCATGGGGGCAGGAGCACCTTCCAGTAAACCAGGTTGCTCAAGCCATACCAAAACCAAGAAGCAGAAGTTCTGTATGGGTGTGAATTCTGATTCTTCATTATTGGGACTGAGAAGAAATGTTCCATATTCAGGTGTCTCCATGTCTGTCTCTTGTAAAATATCCCAATTTGATGGATGGTGCCACAATGGGATTTTTTTTCCATTGAAGATATTTTCTTCATACACAAGAAGAAGAAAGTGATATTTAAAAATACTTCAAAGACCCTGAATTCTATATATGGTGTTTTGGCATCCAGAAAAAAGAAAAAGAAGTTAATCTCATTCTGAATATTACAGTCAGCCTTTTTCATTTAAGTATGTGAAGAGAAGGCTCTGGGGAGACCTAGTAGAAACCTTCCAGTGCCTGAAGGGAGCCACAAGAAGGCTGCAGAGGAACTGTTTCCAAAGGCCTGCAGTGATAGGACCAGGGGCAATGGTTTGAAATTAGAGGAGATTTAGATTGGATGTTAGGGGCAGGTTCTTGCCCATGAGGGTGCTGGAACACTGTGACAGGTTGCCAGGGGAGGTAGTTGAGGCCCTATCTGTGGAGATACTGAAGGTCAGGCTGGACAAGGCTCTGAGCAGCCCGATCTAGTGGAGGATGTCCCTGCTGACTACAAGGGAGTTTGACGGGATGACCTTTAGAGGTCACTTCCAGCCCAAACCACTCTATGATTCTATCCAAGACTAAAAGCTCTTTCTTCTGTGTTAGACTCTGGAACATTGAAACCTGAGGATGGTCTGTAGACACAGGTTGATACTGACCCAAGTTCTTGTCTACAGCCGAACCAGACCAGGTGATTCCCAGTTTGAGCAGAGGTGAGGGAATTAGCTCAGCCTGTTTCCCAGGACTGAGGTGTATTTACACCTTGTCATGCTGTTAACTGCTGTGACTCAGTGAAGAACATCATCCTTGAGAGCACAGGTTGTGTTTTTACCTTGGAAAATGGCAGGGTTATTGCAGATGTGCCCTTCTGGGCAATGTTCCTGCTGCCATCCTGCTTTGTGGGTGCAGCTGGATGCTTGCTGCATGGTCAGACTGGAAATCAACAAAGCATTTTTGGGCAGGGGGAGTGCAGGCAGGATTTCCAGTCTTTATTACAAGGGAGGAGTGTCTTGGGTTGGTGGAGACCTCAGGATGCTGCTCCCAAGACTTGGCCAGGGCTCAGGGCCCTAGGGAGAATCAGTTTTCCACCAGACAAAGGGATGGATTTTACCCCTCTGCTCCACTCTGCTGAGAACCCACCTGCAGTGCTGGGGCCAGCTCTGCAGTCCTCAGCACAGCAGAGACATGGACCTGTTGGAGTGGGACCAGAGGAGGCCACAGCAATGATGGGAGGGATGCAAGCCCTGTGCTGTGAGGCCAAGCTGAGACAGTTGGGCTTGTTCAGCCTGGAGAAGAGAAGGCTCCAGAGAGACCTTCTGGGCCTTTCAGTACTTAAAAGGGTCAAGCAGAAAACTGAGGACAAACTTTTGAGCCAGGCCTGTTGTGACAGGACAAGGGGTGATGGTTTGTAACTAAAAGGAGACTGAGACTGGAGAGAAGGGAGAAATGTTTGACAGTGAGGGTGGTGAGACCCTGGCCCAGGATGCCCAGTGAGGTGGAGATGCTCCATCCCTGGCACCGTTTCAGATCAGGTTATTTGGAGCAGTGAGCAGCCTGTCTAGTTGCAGCTGTCCCTGCTGACTGCAGGAGGGTTGGACTAGATGACCTTGAAAGGTCCCTTTCCAGCCGTCCCAGTCTGGGATTCCTTCATCCGCTGGGGAAGGGAGAAGTCACGGAGGGTTTGCTTAGCCAAGGTGACTGCCAGGCCTTGTCATCTTGGAGCCACACCACGCTGTGCTGGACACAGGTAGCTGGAGCAGACATGGTGTTTGGGGCTGTGCCTCACCTCTGTTCAGTGATCTGGAGGGAGAAAACAGTTATTTGCTCATCGAGGAGAGGGCTGCTGCATACGGTTCATCTTGTCTGCTAGCTTATCGTTATCCCTGCTGGTTAATAAGGTTGTGGAAACCTGGGCAAAAGCTCCTTTTTCAAATCAGGGGCTGGCTAAAGGGAGGCTGAAGTCAATAAAAATAATTCTTCTATTCAGAGTTGGCAGCTACTTTGATTTGCTTCCAAAAGGCCAGAGATAGGGAAGGAGAAATGCGAGGGGAGTTGTAATGGGCATGAAGTGAAAGCTTTTTGTGGGCAGGTTGGAGAACTCTCAAATGTAGTGGTGACACACGGCTTTTATTTGCTTTATTTAAGCATTTGCCCTGCACAGGTTATGATTTCATCCTTCTGGAAAAAAAAAAACAAAAAAACCAAAACCCAAACCAACAAATCAATCCTGTCACATTTTAAAAAAAATACAGATTGTGTCAGGAAGGCTTTTGGAAGGCTCAGAGAAACCATAGAAACAGCAAAAATGGGATGTGCTGAGGGTTAGCTTCAGCCTAGAGTGCCTCTGGGGACTTTCTGTGCAGCTCTACCTTGCATGCCAGAACATCCACGGCTGAAACACACTCAATATTGACGAGCCATGGCTGAGTTAATACCTACTTGTGGTGATGAATTGCTTAGGTGAAGCTTTTCTAATCCTGAGGCAGTGTAAAGAATATTTGCATGTAGCCTAAGGGTTTAGGGCAAAGGGAAATTAAGAAGATCTCAAACTGTGCCAAGTTAGGAAAAATTTGGAAGAAGGAACAACACTCTTTGGTGGAAATGCTTCCTGCAAAGTGTACATGGAAACACCCAAAACCAGTTTGTACCTTTTGTACTTCAGCACTGCTGTGCTGTGTTTACACGAGAAGCTCACCATGAGCTGGCAGAGTGCTTGTGCAGCCCTGGAGGCAACCACGTCCTGAGCTGCATCTAAAGGAGTGTGGCCAGCAGGGCAAGAGAGTGGATTCTGCCCTTCTGCTCTGCTCTTGAGACCCCACTGTGTCCAGCTCTGCTGTCCACATCATAGGAGTGGCACAGAGCTGTTGGAGTGAGTTTGGAGGAAGGCCACAAACGTGATCCAGGGACTCAAGCTCCTCTGCTGTGAGGGTAGACTGAGGGAGCTGAGGTTGTTCAGCCTAGAGAAGACTTCAGGAAGACCTTAGTGCTGGCTTCCAATACCTGAAGGGATCCTACAGGAAGGCTGGAGAGGGACTTCTCATAACGGTGTCTAGCAACAGGACAAGGTGGGGATGGTTTTAAGCTAAGGGAGAGCAGGGTTAGGCTGGATCTTAAGGAAAAGTTCTTCAGTATGAGGCTGGTGAGACTCTGGAATAGATTGCCCAGAGTGGTTGTGGATGCCCCTTCCCTGGAGGTGTTCAGGGCCAGGTTGGAGGAGTCCTTGGGTTACCTGGTCTCTCATGGCAGAGAGGTTGGGGTAGATGATCTTTGAGGTCCCTTCTAGCCTGAGCCATTCTGTGATTCTGGGTCTCACACAGAGGAAAGTGGTAGATGCAGGCAGTGTCTTGCTCAAAGCCAAGCTTCCCAGGGTGTTTTTTGGCAAATCAATGTCCCTGTGTTTTACCCACTGCTGCCAGGCAGCTTTTGGTGTCTAAACCCCAGTCAAACATCTGTTGTAGTAACTGTGTCTCTGTCTTGGTGCTGCAGGTACAAGAGTCAGCGTGCTTTAAAAGCTCAAATCCATCAGTGACTCTAAGAAACAACTCTCCACAGCCTCAGCAAACCAGACTGGGACTAACCATTCTTCTAATCAACTTCTAGAGGTTCCGAAAGCCTCTGGCAGAGCCCCAGGATGGGATTGTCCACAGTCCCCAGCAGTTCAGTCTCCATGTGTGCATGGTGCTGCACAGGGCAGGTGGAACAGGAGGGGAGAGCTGGCCCTCTGGGGCCTGGTGACTCACTCTTCCTGTCACATGAAGCCTTCCTGCTCTGCTAATAAGCACTTAGTTGAGTTTTAGCTGCCTGGACTCATTACAAAGGCTGGGAGGCATTTGTGTACCTTGTCCATTAGAAGAAAAATCTGTTTTCTGTGACTGTACACCTTCCAGAGCCTGCAGCTCAGCTTGGAAAAGGAGCTGCTTTTTTTTGGTCTCCTTGCCTGAATTGTGATGCTCTGCAGCCAGCAGTAAGTTCAGCTTGCTTCTCATACACATTTGTAGACTCACAGAATGGGTTGGCTTGGAAGGGACCTTTAAGATCATCCAGTTGCAACCCTCCTGCCATGGACAGGGACATCTTCCACTAAGTCAGGTTGCTCAAGGCTTCATCCAGCCTGGTCTTGAACACCTCCAGAGAGAGGGCATCCACACCCTCCCTGGGCAACCTCCTCCAGTGTCTCACTACCCTCACTGGGAAGAATCAGAAGACATCAGAAGGTTGTTTATGTGGGTTTTTTTCTACAACCAGGAGGGGTTTAGTTCCTGCCACACTCTCTACAAGAGAGCAGATAATGCTGGGAATGTCTTATCCAGAGAGTGCCTCCTGTGTCAGAGCCTTTCCTCCTTCATTAGCAGACTGGGTCCTGCGTAGGCTGAAGCAAAAAAGGGGCAAGGGATTGAATTGTCATGGATAGACTGAAAATAAGCCTGGTGGAGCATTTTCTGAGAATACACAGAATCCCAGCATGGTGGGGTTGGAAGGGACCTCTGGACATCATCCAGTCCAACCCCCCTGCTAAAGCAGGGGCATTCATAGCAGCTTGCCCAGCATCACAATGGCCAGCTGGGGTTGGAAGCTCTCCAGAGAAGGAGACTCCATATCTTCTCTGGGTAGCCTTCCGCAGGGCTCCAGCACCCTCACAGCAAAGAAGTTTTTCCTTTCTGGGTAGAGGCTGGAGGCTGCTGTTGGAGTATGGAATCATAGAATCACAAGACTGGTCTGGCTTGGAAGGAACCTTTAAGGGTCATTTATTTAGTCCAACTGCAGAGGAGTTGTGGAGGCTGCAGTGCTGGAAGTGTTCAAAGCTAGGCTGGATGGGCCTATGAGCAACCTGATCTAATAGAATGTGTCCCTGCCCTTTGCAGGGCATTTGGAACTGGGTGACCTTTAAGGTCCCTTCCAACCCAAACCATTCTGTGATTCTGTGGTTCCAAAAACACCTTCTACCTCTTTGTTCGGGCACTGGGTTCAGCCTTGAGGTGCTTTTTTTGTTTTTTTGAAATGAGTTGTCTTTCTGCATCAAACCTCATTTTTTTGTGGATGAGATGATGAGAAACGGGAAGAAGACAAAAACCGAGATGACAGATGGTTTGTAAATCCCTTTCTGGTGCGTTCTGTGTGGAACACTTGTGGCCTGGTCTTGCTTCTCTGAGCAGAGCCTGTGTCCATGTAGCTGCTCCACGACAGGACACTGTGGGTTTGAGAAGCTGTGTGGTTATTTATACAGAGCCTGTGGGAAGCACAGTGCACAGAATGAACTCCTCCTCAGTCACACAGTGTGAAAGGTTGAAGGGAAACGGCAAGATTCAGATTTATATGGATCCTTATGTAACATATCCATGGAAAAAAAAACCTTCCTTGGCAAAGCTGCAGGCAGCACTGGAAGCTTTTGTTGGCTATCTCCTGCTATTTCCTCAACTGAACCAGATGCTGCTGAGCCATGTGAGCTGAGGAGGCTGAGGAAGTGCCAGGGCAGTGGAAAGATACTGACAAGGTTTGTGCTGTGCCTTGCTGAAGTGCAGGTGTGTGAGGATATCAGTACCTGAAAGGGGCCTGCAAGGAAGCCTGGGAGGGACTTTTGACAAGGCTTACAGTGACAGGACAAGGGGCAATGGCTTTGAGCTGAAAAAGGGGAGGCAGACTGGAGATCAGGAAGAAATTCTTGACAGTGAGGGTGGTGAGACACTGGAACAGGCTGCCCAGGGAGGTTGTGGATGCCCTTTGCTGGAGGTGTCCGAAGCCAAGTTGGATGAGGCCTTGAGGAACTTGGCATAGTGGGAGGTGTCTCTGCCCATGGCAGGAGGTTGGAACTAGATGATTTTGAAGGTCCCTTCCAAACCAAATCCTTGCAAACCTGAGATGGCACATGGATCATTTCCAGTGGGAGCTTGTCGGTGTGGGCAGCTGCTCATATGCCCCATGGTGCTGGGGAACAGTCTTAGAATCATAGAATAGTTTGGTTTGGAAGATCATCCAATCCAACCATCAACCCAACGCCACCATAACTGAAACCACATCCCCAGGTGTCATGTCCACACGTTTCCTGAACACCTGCAGGGACTGTGACTCCACCACCTCCCTGGGCAAACAGTCTGCCATGGACAATTAAAACTCCAGAGGTGATTCCACAGATGTTGAGGAACCTTCTAAAGTCTGATGTTTGTGGTTGGTCTGTTCAGTTGCAGAACGAAGAGGAGCCAGGCGAGACCGCGCCAGTGGTGAACGATGCTCCTCCACCTTACAGCAGCATCTCTGCCGACAGCACAGGTAAAACGAGCTGGCAGGAGGCAGCCTGGGATGCTCTCTTGTTCTTCCTTGCCTCTCTAAATCTCCTTATTGATGGGTGGCATGGCAGCATCCTTCCCAAGGCTGCAGAGCCTCGGGATTGATCCAGAGAAACCATGGTTACTTGTGGTTTAGAGTCTGCCTTCATCTGATGTCATCCCATCAAGTGGTGTTCAGGTTACATCTCAGAGCCTTCTCAGTAGATTGCAGACAGTTCAATTTGTGGTTCTCCTCTCGTTGTTTGGCCCTTGGATGATGCTGTGATCCTTCCAAACAGGATTTGTTACTTAAGAGGGATTTAAAAGTTCACTCTTTCTGCAGTTTGCAGTAGCTGAGGACTTGCTCATAAGAATTAATCTTCTCATGAAGCATCAAACTGTGGTGGCACTGATGGCATTTAGTGGAAGAGCTTGGTTTGTGTCGTATCAGAGTATTATGGCTTAGGGAAAGCTTCACTTTTTTTCTCTCCAGAGCTTTCACAGTCAGTCACAGAATGGTGGGGATTGGAAGTGGCCTCTGGAGATCATCCAGTCCAGTCCACCTGCTAGAGCAGGATCACCTAGAAAAGATCATGCAAGGAACATGTCCAGGCAGGTTTGGAATCTCTGCAGAGATGGAGACAGTTGCTCATACAGCCCTATCAACCAAACAGCTTTGAAGAGCAGTTGAAATATTCACACAGTCCCATAATGCCAGGTTGGAAGGGAATCCAAGGATCATCTGGTCCAACCTTCCTAGGAAGCAGGAGTGTTGAAATGAGCTGGCCCTGTGAACTGAGCCTTAAAGCTGTCCAGTGTAGGAGACTCCACCACTCCCCTTGGGAGATGATTCCAGTGTCCAACTGTTCTCATGGGGAAACATTTTCTGCTGGAGTCCAATGGGGATCTGCCCAGCAGTAGCTTGTCCCCATCACCCCTTGACTTTTCCATGGGACTCCTTGCTTAAAGGGAGGCATTCACCCTTTAGGTACTGGTTGATGGACATAAGGTCTCCCTGGAGCCTTCTCTTCTGAAGGCTGAACAAAGTATCCTGTTCAGGGGAATCCACTCCTTCCCTTAGAGTGTGTTCCTCAAGCTGCCTGTTGAGTGTCCTGCCTTGCACAGGGCACTGTTCTTAAAGATGTCTCTTAGGTTGTCTCAGTGACTGGAGCTCAGGAATGTTTGGGTTTTGTTCCAAACCCTTTCCACTCCATCACAAAACATTTTGGAGTCTCTTTCTGAATAAGTGGTCACCAGTGCCTACTGAGGCTTGCAGTGATGGTTCTTTGGTAACCAGTGGCCTGTTAGGGCTTGCAGTGATGGTTCATTGGTAACCAGTGGCCTCTTAGGGCTTGCAGTGGTGGTTCTTTGGTAACCAGTGGCCTGTCAGGGCTTTCAGTGATGGTTCTTTGGTAACCAGTGGCCTGTTAGGGCTTGCAGTGATGGTTCTTTGGTAACCAGTGGCCTGTTAGGGCTTGCAGTGGTGGTTCTTTGGTAACCAGTGGCCTCTTAGGGCTTGCAGTGATGGTTCTTTGGTAACCAGTTGCCTCTTAGGGCTTCCAGTGATGGTTCTTTGGTAACCAGTGACCTGTTAGGGCTTGCAGTGATGGTTCTTTGGTAACCAGTGGCCTGTCAGGGCTTTCAGTGATGGTTCTTTGGTAACCAGTGGCCTGTTAGGGCTTGCAGTGATGGTTCTTTGGTAACCAGTGGCCTGTTAGGGCTTGCAGTGGTGGTTCTTTTGTAACCAGTGACCCGTTNGGCCTGTTAGGGCTTGCAGTGATGGTTCTTTGGTAACCAGTGGCCTGTTAGGGCTTGCAGTGATGGTTCTTTGACTTGCTGAAACCACTTGGACTTGACAATCTGACCATTTCTGTTTGTTGTAGTCAGGAGAGGCACAGCATGTGTCATGGGCTTAAAAACAAGCCCAGACAGGTGTGGTAAAGCACTGCTCTGTGTCTTTGTTAGATAAGTGCTCCCTTGGCTTTAACTTTCTGTTTTGGGATGTCAGGAGGCTGGATGGGTGAGGAGGGGACAGAAGGGACAAGCTGCAACACTCTGGGGTATTAGGATGTTTTGAGGTCATCTGAAACTCTTGTCCTTCCCAGTGTGAGGAGGACCATGAAATAATCAGGAGACTGGAACACCTCTTCTGCAGGGACAGGCCTAAGGAGCTGGGGTTGTTCAGTCTGGAGAAGGCTCAGGTACCTGAAGGGGGCCTGTAAGAAGGCTGCAGAGGGACTGTAGTGATAGAACAAGGGGCAATGATTTGAAATGAGAGGAGATTTAGACTGGATGTTAGGAATGAGTTCTTTCCCATGAGGGTGCTGGAAAACTGCCATAGGTTGCCCAGGGAGGTAACTGAGGCCTCATCTCTGGAGGTATTCAAGGTTAGGCTGGACTAGGCTCTGAGCAACCTGATCTAGTGGAGGATGTCCCTGCTGACTGCAGGGGGTTGGCTAGGTGATGGACCATTGGAGTTCCCTGCCAGCCCCACCCATTCTGTGATTGTACAGTGATGTTCAGGAGCTGCCAAGTTACCTTCTCTATAACATTTTGGTTTTTTCCAGCTTATTTTGACTACAAGGATGAGTCAGCATTTCCAAAGCCTCCATCTTACAACGTGGCCACCACGCTGCCGAGTTACGATGAGGCAGAGAGAACCAAGGCTGAGGCCACAATTCCCTTGGTTCCAGGAAGGGTGAGTTCACTCAGCTGCCCCCTGTCCTTCACATATCTTCTTTAACTCCTGCCTTGACTTTTTTTTTTTTTTTCTTTGAAGCTTTCTTCAGCTGGGCTGAAGATATTATACACTCCTGAGAGTTGTGGGGCTCATTTTTGTTCTGTGCTTCTCCTCTGGGCAGCTCTGATGATGCCAGAGATATCTCAGTTATGCCAGCATGTGCTGTGCAAATTAATCTGGCAGGCCGACAGGGGCACTGCTTTGTGGCCCTGTGCCCTGTCGCTGCTGTTTGGGCTATTTTAAAAAGGATTTGGGATTAATTCTTCTGCCACCTACCATCTCTAACCTTGATATTCCTGCTGTTTCCTCAGTTGACTTTGAGAGGTCACTGTAGCTGATAGAAAGATGCTAAAATAATGTCAGAATGTATTTATTTATTTATTTGTTTGCTTATTGTTGCCCTTTTTTCCCCAACAGCATCAGCCTGTTCCTCCACCATTAGATACCCACTGCTCATTATATTTCCTCATACAAGCCAAATTCTTTGCTGAGTTAAGTTTCATTTTTCTGCTGAGTAAGGGAATTCTTTAGAGTGAAAACAAGAACATGCTGGCTCTTCACTATTTTAGAAGTGTTTCATATTATCTACATAATGCTTCATACTCTGCATCATCTCAGCATGAGGAGCTGGAGTTTTTCCTGCTTATATTCATAGCCTGATGGAATTTAGGATTTCACCTCTCTGCCCCATGGAGGATGTTCCTTAACAGCCATAATGCCAGCATGGTGGGAATGAAAGAGATCTCTGGAGATCATGCAGTCCAATTCCCCTAATGAAGCAGAAGCACCCACAGCAGCTTGCCTAAGACCACAATGGCCATGGGCAGTTTAGAAGCTCTCCTGAGAAGGAGATTCCACAACCTGTCTGGGCAGCCTGCTCCAGGGCTCCAGCACCCTCACAATGAAGAAGTATCTCCTGCTGTTCAGATGGAACCTCCTGAGTTCCAGTTTGTGCCCACTGCCACTGACAAGAGTCTGGCCCCATCCTGTTGCCCCTGACATGTCCTTCAGCTCTTGCTGAGCACTGCTCAGATCCCCTCTCAGGCTGCTCTTCTCCAGGCTCAACAGCCCCAGGGCTCTCAGCTTTTCCTCCTTACAGAAATGCTCCAGGCCCCGTAGCATCTTTGGAGCCTTCACTGGACTCTCCAATAATTCCCTGTCTTTCTTGAACTGGGGATCCCAGAACTGGACCCAGTACTGCAGCTGTGGCCTCACTAGGGAAGAGTAGAGAGGGAGGAGAACCTCTCTGGACCTCACATCTAAACATAAATGAAACGTTTTGATTTTCTTCATTGTACATAGTGGGTTTCTTGAGGGCTGTCCAGTTTGCTGGCCACATGCAGAGCTGGGATTCCGTGTGGACAGGCCTGATTTAAGTCCACCCAAGTCTTGCCTGCCTTTGGTTTTCAGGATGATGACTTTGTGACCCGGGATGACTTTGATGACACCGACCAGCTGAGGATAGGAAACGATGGCATCTTCATGCTGACTTTCTTCAGTAAGTACCTGCTGGAACTTGTTTTTTTACAGGCATCAACCCACCTAGAACTGACAACACTTTCTAAACCAAACACCCTGACACCCTTCCCCAAGTTCCTTCTTCCCTATTGCCTGTTAGAAAGCTGATTTGGATTCCCACCACCACAACCTGGCGTAGTTTGACCTCAATCCTTTAAAACTGTGAAGACTATCCTGAACCTAACTGGAATTTATTTTCACACCAGAAAGAACCTGTGTGTAAGGGGGTTTTTAGGTTCTTATTTTCCTGTGGATATAAAGAGGCCTTGACCTGCTATTTCTCTCCTCCTTTCTCAGTGGCATTCCTCTTCAACTGGATTGGATTTTTCCTGTCTTTCTGTCTGACTACTTCAGCTGCAGGACGATACGGAGCCATCTCTGGCTTTGGTCTGTCTCTTATTAAGTGGATCCTTATTGTCAGGGTAAGTCATCTCATGCTAAAACACAGGTTCACAGATTGCACTGGGTTGGAAGTGACCTCCAAAGGTACTCCTGTCCAACCCTCATGCAGTCAGCAGGAACAACTCCCAACTAGAACAGGCTGCCCAGTGTCACATTGAGTCTGACCTTCAGTGTCTCCAGGGATGGGGCCTCAACTAGACCCCTGGGCAACCTCTTCCAGTATCTCACCACCCTCATGGGGAAGAACTTCCTCCTAATTTCCAACCTAAATCTATCCTGCTCCAGTTTCGAACCTACCTAGACACTGACACTGGGATTTTCTTTCCTTTGCTTTTTATCTCACTTAGACTGAAGTTAGTTACCAGTTCAGCTTTTTGTAACAAAACAGACATTGAGCCTCTTATTCGCTGAGAACGGTTCAGTCATTCTGTCCTGTTCATGCTCATAGAATCGTTTGAGTTAGAGGGGAAATTAAAGATCATCTAGTTCCAACCCCCTGCCATGAGCAGGAACATCTACTAGACCTGGTAGCTGAAGGCCTCATTCAACCTGGAATGGTTGAAATTATATGCTGGAATTACTGTTGTAATAAAAGAGAGTAAAAACTGCACAGCCAAGGGTGGCTCCCTTTGATCTTTTGGATGAAAATGTGTTTATGTGTTGAGCAGCAGCAGTGTTTGTAAAGCGTTTATTTGGGCAGGTAAAGCCAGCACAGGGATATCTCTCCTTAGGTGCTCCTTGGAGAAAATAATTTTCTAAAACGTGGGTTAGCTGATGAGAAGACAGAAATAGGGATTAAAAAACCCAAGAAGTGTGAGATTTGTTTTTTGCTGGAGGAAGAAGAGGCAGCCACCACTTTGTGGGAGGGATGGGAGAAGCCCGCTGGTGCCCTCTGCTGCAGCATCCCTGAGGCACACGCAGGAGGGGATCGGGAGGAAGCAGCATTTCCTGTTCTCTTTTATTGCCCCGTAAACTCTGGGCATTCCCAGGCTGTTAAAACATCCACTCTGCTCCTTCCCACCAGATGCCACTGATGGCACAGGGAGAGGAAGGGGATGACTGGTCAGAAAGGGAGCCTCCATGAACAGATAGGGCTCAGCTGGAGAGTGACCTACAGAGGCAAGAAAGTCTGCTGTAGTGTTTGTCAAACGTGGAGGGACAGAAAGAGACACCTTTCTGGAACAAAAGAAAAATAGTTCTAGAGATGTGTTCGTTCTGGAAGGAATGGAAAAGAAATCAAATTTGTTTTCTTGAGGGACTGTGAGAAAATAGCAGAAAAGCTGTTTGAAGCTCTTGAGAAGAAGGTGTCTGAAAATGATGTGCAGCTCAATCTTGAACTGAAAGCAAAAAAAAAATTCAAAAGTAAAGAGCAGTAGTGTTAGAGCTGTCACTTTGTGCCTACTCTTTTCTGAGGGGGCTAGGAGCTGTCATCTGTAAATATTTGTAGTACGTGTAGGAAATTAAATTTCCTGTGGTCATCCTCAGTGGTGTTAAGATCTGTTTGCTGGATTAAGAGGTGTGACAGAAACAGGTGGATTTGACTTAAACTTTGGTAATAAGTTTATCTTCAAGTAGATTTTAAAACTGGAATATCATGAGATCAAGCAATCAAAACAACTTAAACTGTATTTAGAATCACAGAATGGTTTGTGTGGAAGGGAACACCAAAAGTCATCCAGTCCAACTCCTCAGTAGTCAGCAGGGACATCCTTCACTAGATGAGGTTACTCAGAACCTTCCTGAACCTAACCTTGAGTATCTGCAGGGATGGGGCCTCAACCATCTCCTGGAGGCAGCTGAGGCACTGAGAGAGTGACCTTCAGTGCTCTGATAGTACTGGAACTTTTCACTCAATAGGCAGTGATTTCCCCCAAAGAAAGTCTTGTCAGAAGCTTTCAGAGATCTGAGATTTCAGATCTGGAATTTGTTCTTCAGCAGTTCTCTTGCTTGCTCTACTGTCCAGCTTTACAAACCTGCTGCAGACCTCCTCTTCTCTTTGAGAAACTGCAGCTGTGGTTTATAAGCCATCAAAAAAATGAGAGGGAAAATTAGGAGTATTTGCTCAGTAGAGTCTTCGTGCTGCAGTGATTGAAGAGTTTGTGGTTGGGTATTGCAGTTGTTCCATCCTTGGTGAGAATTGATCTGGTGTATGGAGAAAAACCTTACATGAAACCTACTGCTGGAATTGGTGGGAATAGACTTGAGGTTAGAAACTTCCATGTGTTCTAACCTGCATCTTCTTGATTTTTTTTTCCAGTTCTCCACCTACTTTCCTGGTTACTTCGATGGCCAGTATTGGCTTTGGTGGGTCTTCCTTGTACTAGGTGAGTGTCTGCTCAAGGGAGAACAGCTAAAGGGTGCTTAAAAACTGTCAAATGCAATCAGAGTCTTTGTGAGCATGCATAGAGGTGTAAAGCTGAAATGGAACCCTCATAGTACTGCTCCTCTCTCACTGAATGCCTTCTAGTTTGGACAGGCGCACATTAACCCCATCCTTCTGTGGTCATTTCTTGGTGGCAGCACCATAATGTCCAGAAGTAAAGAAGAGAACAACGCTTGTCTTCATCAGAAACTATGTTACATCTGTTCTTATATCCTACATGGAAGGGTGGATTGGATCCACTTCCCCTTCCCTTTCCCCTTCCCTTTCTCCTCCCCCTTCCCCATTTTTCCCTCCTCTTTCTCCCTGCTTTCCCCTTTCCTTTTCTTTTTCCTCCCTTGGAAGTGAGTGGTACTGGTAGCAGTGGGGTACTCTGCTCCCTTTCCAGCTGGAGCAGCAGCTCCTGTATTAACTGCACAAATGTCTTTCTTCCAGGTTTTCTGCTGTTCCTCAGAGGATTTATTAATTATGCAAAGGTTAGGAAGATGCCAGATACTTTCTCCACTCTCCCCAGAACCAGAGTTCTCTTTATTTACTAAAGGTAAACATTTTTCTTTTCCACATGTGTTCTGGTTTGCTTTGAGCTCTGCTTTGTGACCCTTCGAGGCTGCACTTTTATTTCTCGAATGATTTAGAACACAAGGCATTGGGAAGCCTGTTTCTTGCTATCCCATACACAGCTCCTGTGTCTACAGAGTCCAGACTGACTTAGTGGGGAGCAGAGGAACACCTAACATTACTGCCTGAGTTTTTCCTTTCAGGAGGTCTCTATTCATTAGATCCCATGGCTCGAACTGTAAGGATAAAACCCCTCCCCCTTGGTATAGTACTGATTTGGGAAGTGTGTCTCAGAACAAATCATCTTCCTGGAACAAGGTGTGTCCTAAGCATGACTAAAGGTCACACAGTGTTGTTTCACATTGTGCCAGTGTCTGCCTTCTGTCCCAGACACACCAACTTGTCTGCATTTTACCTGCTGTTTGAACTTTCTGCCAAGTTCCTGAAGAAACTCCACTCCTGCACACCTTTGCTCTATGAAAAGCCCTCCCACATGCTCTAGCACACTGAACATCTTCCAAACCCCTCAATGCCTAAAAGTCTTTTGCTTTAAAATTGAACCTCAGTCGCTGCTGCCTTAATGGGACTTTAAAGGCGCCTTAAGTAACCGAACCCTTCTAGCATCATTTCCTGCTTGCAGCAGATAATGGCCTTGCATTAACTGTCCCTCCCTGAGGGGAAGGAAGTCCTGTAAGAGGTTGTTTCCCAGATGGTGAGTGCAGCACGATGCTCCCTTTAGAAATATCATCACAACACTGCATTTCCCCAGGACAGGCTTGAAGCAATCACAGCTGGGACAGGAACAGAAAGAAACCAAATGCCCCAAACCCCCTACGCTGTCTTGAAATCCACAGATTCACAGATTGTGTTGGGTTTGAAGGGGCCCTCAAAGGTCATCATGTCCAGCCCCCCTGCAGTCAGCCCGGACACCTCCAACTAGAGCAGGCTGCCCAGAGCCACAGTAAGTCTCATCTGAGTGTCTCCAGGGATGTGACCTCAATTGCCACATCTCTGGGCAACCTCTTCTAGCATCTCACCACTCACTGTGAAGAACTTCCTCCTGAAGTCCAACCTAAATCTCCCCTGGTCCAGTTTCAAACCTTTGCCCCTCATCCTATCCCCAGAGGCCCTTCGAAGCAGTCCCTCCCCAGCCTGCCTATGGGTCTGCTTCAGATATTGACATGCAGCTCTAAGGTCTCCCTGGAGCCTTCTCTCCCAGGCTGAACAGCTTCAACTTCCCCAGCCTGTCCCCATAGGGAAGGTGCTCCCTGCCTTCTGATCATCTTTGTGGCCTCCTCTGGACCCGCTCCAGCAGGTTCACGTCCTCTTGTGTTGGGGGTCCCATAGTTGGACACAGCACTTCAAGTGAGGTCTCACCAGAACAGAGGGGCAGAATCTCCTCTCTCCATCTGCTGGCCACACTGCTTTTCATGCAGCCCAGGATGGCATTGACATTTTGGGCTGTAAGCACCCATTGCTCACTCGTGTCCACCCTCTCATCCACCAACACCCCCAGGTCTTTTCCTTTAGGGCTGCTCTCAATCTCATCATCCCCCAGATCTGCAAGCCGAGGCTTTGTTTTCCCAGTGCACTTTCCTTTTATTAGGAACAGCAAATTAAGTCAGGTTTCTGCTTCCTTTCCAGTCTGCAGTGAAAACGTGCCACACAAAACAGGCATTGTGCAGTGCTCTCCAGCTCGAGTTTTCCACTGGTGATCAGGTGTAAAAATAGTTCAGCCCATTTATTGAAGTGTTTCACTTCTGTTTAACCAAGTTGTGGTTTATGGCCTCCTCCAGGATATGCAATATCCTCTCATATTCCTGCTGAGTCACCAGAGCCTTTATTTCCCCTGCTTGGATGGTCACGTAGCGTGAAGCATCAGCTCCAGAAGCTGTAGTTTGCTCTCACTGAGCAATTTTCTTGACATTTTGCTTTACTCAAGCTCAGTTTTTCATTTAGAGCAGAACCTGGGTGGCTTCTTGTGGCACAGGGCTTTTTCTGTCTTTGGAACTAGAGATGACAATTGTAGAGACCACGTCTGACTCCTTGCTTGTGAGGATAAGGATGCAGAGGGCTTGGAATGTTTATTTATTTAGATCACTTCAGAGCTTTCAAATGCACTCTCTTTTTTAGATCTGTTGAGATAAATGTCCAGAGTAATTGCTAAATACTGCACCTTCAATACTGCACCTTTAATTATTCACCTTTAATATCACACCCTTAATACTGCAGCTTTAATATTGCACTCTTAATACTGCACCTTCAGTACTGCACATTCAATACTGCACCTTTAATTATCCACCTTTAATATCACACCCTCAATACTGCAGCTTTAATACTGCACTCTTAATACTGCACCTTCAGTACTGCACCTTCAACACTGCACCTTCAGTACTGCACATTCAATACTGCACCTTTAATTATCCACCTTTAATATCACACCCTCAATACTGCAGCTTTAATACTGCACTCAGTATTACTCTTAGTATCACCTTCAATATTACACTTTTAATTATGCACCTTTGATATTGCACCTTTAATATTACAATTTGAATGTCACACCTTTAATTGTAATGTTACAGTATTACAGTTCCCCTCAAAAGAAATCTTGACTCCTAAATACTGGATAGGGAAGCCCTAGAAAATTAGGATATTTAGTGTGTTAGTGTTCTTAAGATGAAATTTCCATAATTAAAAAAGAAAATAAATCTTGAATCCTAAATTCTGGACAGGTAAGTCCCAGAAAATTAGGATATTTAGTGTGTTATTGTCCTTAAGATAATATTTCCATTAAAAAAAAAAAAAGAAGCCCAGGGGCTGAATGTTTTGCTTGCAGAGCTGGGACAGTGGTTAAAGGATGAGGAGGGGAGGAATCATTAGCGCAAAGAGGAAAGAAGGAATCTAATGGAGGGATTGGTGTTTGCTCTTTAGTCTGTGTGTGGGGGATGTTGTCCTTTGGCAGGATCTTGGCAGAATCTGTCAGCTGTACAAGTGTGAGTGCTTTTGTTGGGTTTGACTGGTTTAAATGGTTCTGGACAGCGTGGCTGGAGCAGACAACTGGTGTGAGCAGACATCTCTGCTTTTCTCATACCATAACACCTGATAGAAAGATCCAAAGCTCAGAACTAAACTGAGATCCAAAACTCCAATGCAGATCTGAACTCAGGATGGATGCAGCAGCTAAAGACTTGTCCAACCTTGTTGTGGCAGTGCAAACCTGGTGTCATTTCCCACCCCAGTGTGGTTTTCTGTACTGCTGTTTCCATTGTCTGCTCTCCCCTAAATTATTTCAACTCCTCAGAGCTGTAAAATCCCCAGAAACCCCTGAGTGCTTGCGAGGGTCAGGTCATTGTGTGCTGAGGTGCTTCAGGAACCTCTAGACATCCTGCTGTCTGTGTGAACAACATCCTTCTCTTCTCCCATATAGCCATCTAACTATAGTTTCAATGTTCAATATCCTTCTCCAACAGCTGTTTTCTGGCAAATGTCTTCCTGCCTTAGCAAATTCCCCTTCAAGAAGCAAGAGGACACCTGCAGGAAGTGAATCAAGCCTCTGGAGCAGAAGTAAAAATAATCAACCTGCTTTAAAATGAATAAAGAAATAAAAGTACTGTTAAAAAGAAAACAAAACCAAAACCAAGCCAGGAGAAGCATTTCTTTCTATTGGTTTCTAGGTGTAAAATTTTACTAATGACTGCAGACCTCTGTAATCATTGAATCATTTAGTGGCTGATGTGTGACAAAGCTGTTGCCGTGTGTCAATAGTTTCTGTAGTGGTTTGGTAGCCTGAGCCCTGTCCCTGGAGCCAGCAGGGGCCAGGCTTTGCTTTTATTTCCTCACCAGGGGCTCTGTGCAGTGCTAAGGGCCCAGGGGATGAGCTCAGAAGCTGAAGTGATGCCATCGCTGTGCTCACATCTTTCCACTCCTTCAGTCCAGCAGCACCTCTGCTGGCTGCGGCCGAGAGGAGAGGATGCCTCTGTGCGGAATCCTAAGGTGGCCTTTGAGAGAGGATTCTTCTGAAGGTAGCACAAAGTGTTCAGTTTTTAATAGTTATCTTCTCAATGTTGTAGGATCCTTTCATACTACCTGCCTTTTGGGACTCTCTTGGGCTTTTCACAGCACGCGTTGGTCATGTAAAAACAAAAGATTCATAGAATGGTTTAGGTTGGAAGGGACCTTCAAGATCACCCAGTTCCAACTCCACTGCTGTGGGCAGGGGCACCTTCCACTAGCCCAGGTTGCTCAAGGCTTTGTCCAACATGGCCTTGAACACCTCTGGGGAGGGGGAATCCACAGCCTCCCTGGGCAACCTGTTCCAGTGTCTCACCACCCTCACTGGAAGGAATTTCTTTCCATCACCTTACAACTTTGTACAAAGAATTCCCTTGCAGGAAAAGGCTTTTTTTTTCTGCTTTTTTTTTTCTTTAACTTTTTTTTTTTTAATTTTTTTTTTTTTTTTTTTGTCTTTGGCTTAGGACTTTTGAGACAGCTCCTCCCATACCTGTACTTCTGGCTTTTCTAATTTGTGTTAGCAGAGACCATGCCATGTAATAAATGTAGATTTACTGTGCACTTCTGTGCTTTCTGCCAAGTGGGAACTCGCTGCTGAGTTTTACTATGTCAATCCTGTAAATACAGCAGAACCTGAATAAATGTCACTTATGTAGCAACTTCTGCCCCCAAATGATGTTTGTTTTAGTTCTGATGCTTTACTGAACCTCGTTATTGATTGCAAACACAAATTATCTGTGGGAGTTTCATTGCCTTTCCATAGGTGTGACACAAATCTCAGAGTGTGCCAGGTTGGAAGGGACTCCAAGGATCATCTGGTCCAACCTTCCTAGGTAGCAGGAGAGTTGAAATGAACTGGCCCAGCACCCTGTCAACTGAGCCTTAAAGCTGTCCAGTGTAGGAGACTCCACCACTTCCCCTGGGAGATGATTCCAGTGTCCAACTGTTCTCATGGAGAAACATTTTCTGCTGGAGTCCAATGGGGATCTGCCCAGCAGTAACTTGTCCCCATCACCCCTTGTCTTTTACAAGGGACTCCTTGTACATAGGGAGTCTCCATCCTCCTGGTAGCCACCCTTAATGTACTGGCCCATGGTGGTGAGGTCTCCCTGGAGCCTTATCTCCTGAAGGCTGAACAAACCCAGCTCTGTCTGCCTCTCCTCTCCTCTTCAAGGTGCCTGTCATCCTTTGTGCTACCACAATTTCAAACCCCGAGAGTTTCAAGGCCAGCCAACACTAGTCCCATCCCTTTTTGGGGAGGCTTTTAGATTTTTTTCATAGTTCACTTTCCTTCGTGGTTTTATCTGGTAGCTGCACTTCTCGCGTGTGCAGCCCTCACAGACAAGCAGCTGGGGCTGGCAGAGATGGATGGAGGCTTCCTTTTTAAACAAGAAGTGTGCACAGAATCGTCCTGTTTCTCCCACAAGGCAAAATCCGGAGCATTGAGGAACTCTGAATCCCATTTGCCCAAACTTGGTAGGTCGGTCTGGTGTTTACTCTCCTGGCGTCTGGGCCTTATTTGGTCTTGTGTATTCAAGAGAAGGCGAATATTTGGCATTCCTCTTTCTCTTCCTTTGGTGGCTGGAGCTGCAGACACCTCCTGCTCCATCATTCTTCTGCTGAGAGCAGTTCTGGGTGTGCAGGGCAAGGATGTGCTGCTCACAGCAGGTCTTTGACAGGGTCTGAAGGAACCTGCGTTGGTGTTTGAGGTGAGCTAACATCAGCTGCAAGCTCAAATAATTATTTTGGGTCTGTGACAGCTTAGCCACTTCAGACCATGTAAGTGGCAGTTCTGTGGTCATCTGCAGCGACCAAATAAACACCTTTGGCCTTCCTGCTGCATTCTGTCAGCCAGGTTGTTTTCTCCTTTCAGCACTTGCAACCTCCCTGCAGGCTCAGGCAGGATTCAGAATTAAATCTCCCAGAAACAGGTTTCATCCTTTGACTGGGGGAAACAGCACATTTGAGTCTTCCCAGATGGATTCCACAGAATCCCAGCGTGGTGGGGTTAGAGATCATCCAGTCCAACCCCACTGCTGAAGCAGGGGCACCCACAGCAGCTTGCCCAGGATCACAGTGTCCAGGTGGACTGGAATCTTTTCAGAGAAGAAGATTCCACATCCTCTCTGGGCAGCCTGCTCCAGAGCTTCAGCACCTTCACATTGAAGAAGTTCCTCCTGTTAGGTGACACCTCCTGCATTCCAGTTTGTGCCCATTGCCCCTTGCCCAATCCATTTGCACTGAGCAAATGACTTTGCATAAACCGAGGTGGGCTCATGCTGGGGGCTTCCAGGTCTCTGCTATGGTAGTGGTGGTGTCTGCAGCCATCCTTGTACCGGTGGGAGCAGACTGCAAACTGGTTGTTCCTGACCAATACAGAGATAGGTGTGTGTGAGGAAGAGGAGCTGCTGGTGGGATGTCCTGGCTGCTGGGGCAGGTTATTGCATGATGAGTCTCAAAATGGTTAGACTCTTTGGCATCAGTAGCAGAACTATGCAAAATAGTTACCCCAGAAGAAGGAAAAAGAGCTTGAGGGGAGCAAGATCAGATGAAGGCAGAACAGCCTGTGCTGGAGGAAGTCAAACCTGCCTGTGGAGCAGGTGGCAAGCCAGAGAGGTCTGTCCATTGTCCCTGCCTTCTGCCTGCACCAGTGGCAGCTCTGAAAGGATTGGAGCTAATTGTCCACAGCAGCCATGAGAAGCAGAGCATTAAGATGAATGAAACCACTACATGGGAGACCTCCCACCTACTTAAAAGACACTTCTAACCCCCTCTTCTTAACTGCCCAACACACAATTCCATTTTCAGGAGTCATGGCATGGTTTGGGTTGGAAGGGACCTTACAGATCACCTAGTTCAAACTCCCCTGCCATGGGCAGGGACACCTTGCACAAGACCAGGTTGCTCAAGGCTTCATCCAATCTGACCTGGAACACTGCACCTTCCCTGGACAACCTCTTGCAATGTCTCCTCACCTTCACTGTGAAGAAGCTGATGAATATTGGTAGACTTCTGAATGATTCCTATAAAGCTCTTTGCTTTGCTGTAGGAGAAGAACTCTGCAGTGAGTTCATCCCTTGGTGCTTTGGCCACACAAGGCTGACAACTGAGTCATTCTTGGTGGCTTCAGTAGTGGAAGTGATTCAGGGGCTGGATTACCTTGACCTCTGCTCCTGCCTGCTGCACTCTGCTCTTTGTGGATGTGATGGCACAGAGGGGATGGCCTGGAGATCCTGGAGCAGAGGCTGGGAGGAAGCACCTGAAAGGGCCACAAATGTAACTCAGCCAAGAGCTCCAGCCCAGGCCAGGGCTATGCTGGCTGGTGGTGCTATGCTGGGCTGGTGGGTGGTGTGCTGGGCTAGTGGGTGGTGTGCTGGGCTAGTGGGTGCTGTGCTGGGCTGGTGGGTGGTGTGCTGGGCGGGTGGGTGGTGTGCTGGGCTAGTG
>VWZI01017594.1:232937-269212 GCA_013396835.1 Psilopogon haemacephalus | reverse complement strand
CGGGGGGTGGTGTGCTGGGTTGGTGAGCATGAGGAAGGTGCCTTCTGCCTATGAACATTAGCCTGAAGCAGCATCACCTGTGGCAGCTGCCGGCTGGAGGCCCAGCAGGAGGGGCTTGGTGTCCCAAGAAGCGCTGTGCTCACAGCTGTGCAGCGCAGGCACAAAGCAGGCGGCAGGCTGGGGAGCTGAGGAGAAGCAGAGCACACCGCCGAGCCGAGCCGAGCCGAGCCGAGCCGAGCCGAGCCGAGCCGAGCCGAGCCGAGCCGAGCCGAGCCGAGCCGAGCCGAGCCGAGCCGAGCCGATGTTTGGTTTTGTTGCTGCTTTAGCCGAAGCGGTCGGAGCGTGGTAATTAAAGGCTCAGTGCCTCTAATTGGAAGAGGTTTAAACTGGAGGTCAAAATCCCTTCTGGCACTTCCTCTGCCTAATAACCTCCGACTGAAATCAAACAAATCCAACTGGCTCCAGGCTCTAATCTGCAACCAGCAAAGGTCGGTGATAAGGGAGCCCCGGGACGGCAGCAGGGCCCTGCAGGACCCAGGGGTGCAGCTCCTGCCTTGCTGCGGGCTGGCTGGGGATGCTTTGCTGGCTAAGGGATCAGTCGTGGTGGGGCAGATCCTGGCACCATGGAAGGGTTTGGAGCTGGTGCTGCTGGGCTTGGCGATGATGAGAGACAGAGAGGTGGCATTTTTCAGCCCGGGGAAGGCTCCAGCGAGACCTTAGAGCAGCATGCCAGTACCAGAAGGGGCTACAGGACTGCTGGGGAGGGACTGTTCAGCAGGTCTTGCAGTGGTAGAATGAGGGGCAATGGCTTTGAGCTGGAAGAGGGGAGATCGAGACTGGAGAACAGGAAGAAGTATTTTACAGTGAAGGTGGTGAGACAGCAGAACAGGTTTCCCAGGGAGGTTGTGGATGCCCCCTCCCTAGAGGTGTTCAAGGCCAGACTGGATGGGACCTTGAACCCCATCTACTCTGCTCTAGTCTCACACCATTGCCAACTCACAGATTGATATTATCACAGAATATTTGGGTTGAAAAAGCCCTCTAACATCATCCACTCCAACCACCAACCTGACACCGCTATGGCCACTAAATGGTCTCCAGTTGCCCTGTCCACAGGTTTCTTGAACACCTCCAGGGATGCTGACTCCACCACCTCCCTGGGCAGCCTGTTCCAATGCCTGGAATCCCCAGATCCCTTTAACTGGGCCAGGACAATGGGTGTGAGTGGGCTGGCAGGGAGGCGAGCAGCAAACCCAAACCTCCCCAAACAATTATAAGGACTCAATCTGCAGGCAGAAGTTCTTGGAGACATCTCAGTGGGGCTGGGCACTGCTGCTGCAGGGTGGGATGGCTCAGAGATATCCCAGCCCTGAAGTGCTTGGCTGCTGCACATCTGCAGCCCCTTTGCTTTCTTCTTTTTTTTTTTTTTTTTTTCCCTCTGTTTGTTTGTTTTCTCCCCCCAAATCACTTTAAAGCTCTAGACCAGGCCATAATTAGAGCAGCAGTTAAAGTGGTGACCTGGCAAGGGCAGTGACCTTGGGCGGTGGCAGGAAGCAGCAGCACTGGGTGGGCTGGGGGTGCAGCCCCACACCCCCACCCTCTGCACAACACCCACCAGGTGCCCAGGATTTAGCACTCAGCTGCAAAACTCCTTCTTTGACCACCCCCAGCCTCATCTGCTGGCAGAAAAATGGCATTTTGGTACAAGGGTTGTGCTGGGTGACCTTTGTGCCATCCATGGCTGCACCAGCACTGCTGCCTCATCCACAAGGTCATGGAGTCATGGAATGGTTTGGCTTGGCAGGGACCTTAAAGACCATCTAGTTCCAATACCCTGCCATGGGCAGGGACACCTTTCACTAGAGCAGGTTGCTTGAAGCCCTGTCCAGCCTGGCTTTGAACAGCTCCAGGGAGGAAGCATCCACTCTGGGACAATCCCACTGCAGAAATCCATGCCAAAGAAGCACTTCCCAATGGGGGTTGTGAAAAAAACAGATTTGGGTGGCTTGTGGTGACTTCAGTTCCTGTCCCTGTGACCAGCAGTTGGAAGAAAGGAGCCAGTTGTCCTCTGGGCTGCAGCAGCTCTGAACTGCGATGACAGGAGGAAGACATGAAGGATCCTGCTTCTTGGGGAAGTGCAGGAATCTGAAACATCTGGTGAGTTTGTTTGTGCTTGTGTTGCCTTCCTCCCTGCCTTTATTCAGCCCCTCCAATTACTGCTTCTAAGTATAAACTGAAAAGGGAGGCTGAGTTTGTGGGGAGCACATGGAGAGCTGGGAAATAAACAGCAGAAGGAATTCCTGGCTAATGAGCTCTGGGATGATAAGATACCACCACAGAAAAAAAAAAACAACAAAACCCAAACCAAAAAAAATCAGCAACAACACCAAAAAAAGCAGAGGTCTGAGGTTCATCTCTATTGTTTCATGAGAATAAAATGTCACTAATCCTAGAGAAGCCCACCGTGGTGGGGTTGGAAGGGACCTCTGGAGATCATCCAGTCCAACCTCCCTAATGAAGCAGGGGCACCCACAGCAGCTTGCCCAGCATCACAATGCCCAGCTGGGGTTGGAATTTTTCTGGAGGAGACTCCACAACCTCTCTGGGCAGCCTGCTCCAGGTCTCCAGCACCCTCACACCAAACAACTTTCTCCTTATCTTTATGTGGAACCTCCTGAGTTCCACTTTGTGCCCATTGCCTCTTGACCTGTCTCTGGGCACTGCTGACAAGAGTCTGGCCCCAGCCTCTTGCCCCTCACAGCTCCTTTAGCTCTTTAGCTCTAAGAAGACCTCTCAGTCTGCTCTTCTCCAGGCTCAACAGCCCCAGGGCTTTCAGCCTTTCCTCCTCACAGAGATGATCCAGGCCCCTCAGCAGCTCTGTAGCCTCCACTGGACTCTCTCCAGTTGTTCCCTGTCTGTTGAACTGGGGAGCCCAGAACCAGATGCAGTGCTACAGCTGTGACCTCAGTAGGGCAGAGCAGAGGTGGAGAAGAACCTCTCCTGCCCTGCTGGCCACACACTGCCCCTCAGGAGACCATTGGCCTTGCTGATACCCAGCAGTGCTTTGATGCTGTGCTGCAGCTGATCCCTCTTGTACTCTGCTTGGCCTCCAGCCTGTTGAGGACACAATATTTCCTGGTCTGCCCTGGGCTGGTCTTGGAAGGCTTATTTAAGCCATCCAAGCCCCAGAGCTGGATTGGTGCCATGGTGGTGTTCGTCAGAGCCTCACTGCAGAGCTACAGCCTGGGTGATGGAGGAGCTTCATCTTCTTCATGGTGATCCCAGCAGCAGCAGCAGCAGGCGGTGGCAGTGGCTCCGTGCTGGCTTTCCACAAGCAGCACTCCCTTCCCCTCTCAGCCCCTCTCTATACATATGCAATTAATTACTGCAGAGAACAACAGGAACCCAGTCCTTCCTCCCTGAGTTCAAGGCTGCTGTCTCTCTTTCTTCCTGGCAGAAGAATAGATGCTTCCTTACGCTTGAGGCAGGAGCCACCCCACCAGCTTTGCTTTTTCTCTGTGGCTGAGTGGCTGCTCAGGTTATTTTTGGGCTCTGATTAGCAGTTGCCCTGCCTGCAGACCAAGGTGTTCATCTCCACTTGGGGTTAGGCACCCCAGTCTGATCCTGGGTGCTGCTTGAAACCCTCCTTGGCTTTCTCTAGTGACCACTGAAAGCTCCTGGAGGCTGGAGCTCCCCACCTGAACTTGTCTCCTGTGTTTCACTGCTGTGCTTTGTGTCAACAGACTCTTTGTAATGTCGAGGGAAAGGCATTTTCCCATCCAGACACCACCAAGGGCAAACACTGGGGCCATGCAGGAGACGACCATGCTGAGCCCATCACCTGGGATCTCTGATGTCCCTGTGGGGTGAGCAGGGCCACAGCAAGTGGAAAAGGGAGAAAAAAGAGGCAAGTACCTGAAAATAATAAAACCACAGAATGGTTTGGGTTGAAAAGTGACCTTAAAGACCATCATTTGCAACCCCCACTGCCAGGGCTAGGGACAGGTCGCTCAAGGCTTCTTCCAACCTGGTCTTGAACACCTCTGGGGAGAGAGCAGCCACAACCTCCCTGGACAACCTGTGCCAGTGTATCCCTACCCTCACTGTAAAGAATTTCTTCCTGATCTCCAGTCTAAATCTGCCCTCCTCAAGCTTAAAATAAAAGCAAAGCACAGAAATGTTGCCCAGGAGGAGGTGTGAGAATGGAGGAGTTCCTGCTGGGGTGACCAGTGTGGGGCTGTACTGGGCATTAGCTGGGGCTGCCTGTTTGTGGGGGATATTTCAAGCTGCTGGTGTGATCCAGAAGAGCTGCTGCTCAACAAAGACAGCACCAGCCCATTGCCTTCCAGCGGGCAGGAATGCAGCTGGGGATGCCTCTGCCCCCCTCTTCTCTGTGTCCAAGCTAATATTTAACCATCAAACCTCCGGGAGCCAAATCATGGCATCAGTAGGGCTGGCAAAGCTCTCCAACATCACCCAGCCCAACACCTCCATGCCCCCAAGTGCCATGGCCACAGGTTTCTTGAACACCCCCAGGGATGGGGAGTCCACCCTGGGCAGCCTGTTCCACTGCCTGACCACTCTTGCAGGAAACAAATTGTTCCTCATGTTCTAGCTAAACCTCTCCTGGCACAATCACAGGGCAAAATGAGGTGGCAGAGTTTGATCCAGCTGGACAGCAATGAGTTAAAACTCCAGGAAGCAGCAGGTTGTTTGTTCCCACTTTGTGCTGCTCTTTTTTTTTTTTGGTTTTGTTTCCAGGGGAAATTGGGATCCTTTAAGTGGCTCAGCTGGAGAACAAACCCCCAGATCAAACAGCCAGAGAGCTGCAACAACAAAGGAATGTCCTGGTATTTCTGTTTTCCAACTTTAGAAGTGGAAGTCAGGGCAGCCTGAGGCTTGGTGGGAATTCCTCTGGCATTGTCAGGAGATGGAGGAAGTGGTTGAAGGTTTAGCTACTGGATTCTGCAGCCCAAAGCAGGGACCAGTTTCTACCCTTCCAACTCAGGTTGCCTCAGCTTGGCTGGCAAGGACTCCACGAATGGCAACCTCTTGAGCAAGGCAACTGGACTACACCTCAAGGGAGTCTCACCCTGCACCCCATCCCCCTTTAGGGGTCCTCTGATGGCAACCAGCCTAGCTAAACAAGTGGGGACAGTTTTGCATCCCTGTTAGTATTTTTTTCTTGCAGCTGCTTGGCACAATCCAAGTCAGAAAAGGCTGTTTTCAGTCCTGCTCTTCTCCAGGCTCAGCAGCCCCAGGACTCTCAGCCCTTCCTTCTCGCAGAGATGATCCAGGCCCCTCAGCACCTCTGTAGCCTCCACTGGACTGTCTCCAGTAGTTCCCTCTCTCTCCTGAACTGGAGAGCCCAGAATTTGACCTAGCACTGCAGATGAAGCCTCATCAGGGCAGAGTAGAGGTGGAGAAGAACCTCCCTTGACCTGCTGGTCACATTCTTCTTCAAGCCCTCCAGGAGACCATTGGCTTTACTGGCCATGAGGGCACATTGCTAGCTGCACATTGCTTGACTGTGGTCGACCAGCACTGCCAAGTCCTTCTCCATGATGCTGCTCTCCAGCAGGACAGCCTCTAAACTGGCACACTGCAGCTTTGCCTGGCAACAGGCAGCACACGGAGGGTAGAGCTGTGGGTGGGAAATGCTTTTGGGGGCACATGGGGATGGAGGAACGGTCATGGGTCGTGGCACAGCCGTGGCAATGCCCTGCCTGGTCTGGGGAAGTCTCCTTAAGAGCCTGTGCAGGACTCAGGTGGGAAACATGTTCAGCCCCCAAGCAGGACATGGTGTCTGTTTCCTGGGAAGGAGAACACGATCCTGACCAGAGCTGCTCCATGAAGATGCTGAGCTTCAGCCCCGGCCAGTTCAGCAGATCCAAGATCTGCCTCTGCTTTTGAAGGCTCTCACTGTGCCAGCAGTGAAAGGCAGCTGCTGTAAAGCCAACACCTGAGCAGCAGTGTGGGGGGCAGGGGACAGCATCCTGAGGACAGCCCTCATGGAAAAAGAACACTCATGGGATGGAAAAGGTCTTAGCTCAGCAGAGAGATGTTCTGGAGAGGTTTTTCTTGGCAGGAGCCAATGCAGCCCTCGCTTCCTGCCCAGCAGGGTGACATCCCCCCCAGGGGACCCCAAGGACAACACATCCCATTTCATGTCCTGCCTCCCAGCCTCGCTTGACCCCAGCCCAGCTGGCAGAGAGCAGGCTCTAGCCTGCAGGCACATGTGTGTGTTGTCCAAAACCCAAAGAATATCTTTAAGAACTCCCCAAACTACCAACCCCCCCCCAAACAAAACAGCCACACTGTGACTGGCAGAGCAAACAGCAGCGAGGCTGCAAACCTGCAGCTCTCTTCTCAGGGACCTGTGGCATCACTGTGAGGAGGAAAGGCTGAGCTTGGAGGAGAGCAGCCCGAGAGGGGATCTGCTCAATGCTCAGCAAGAGCTAAAGGACCTCTGGGGTGTAAGAGGCTGGGGCCAGACTCTCGTCAGCGGTGCCCAGGGGCAGGATGAGGGCAATGGGCACAAAGCAGAACCCAGGAGCCTCCACCTGAACTTGTTTAGTGTGAGGCTGCTGTGGAGCAGGCTGCTCAGAGAGGTTGTGGGGTCTGGCTTGCTCCCAGAGCTGTGTGGCCATCGCGGTGCTGGGCAAGCTGCCGCGGGTGCCCCTGCTTCAGCACGGAGGTTGGCCTGGATCATCTCCAGAGGTCTCTTCCAGCTTCACCCTGCCAGCATAGCTCTTACTCTCTAAGTGGCAGAGCACAGAGCCTGGGTGCAGCAGAGCTCCTGACTGGGACTCTGTTTTTTTGCTGAACACTTTGCCCCCAGGGGCACATTGCAGCTGCCTGAGTCCGTTCCTAGACCAAAGCCACCCCTGCACAAAGGTGCCCAGGAGCAGCTCTGCCCCACCACCATGGATTTGCTTCTCAGTAGCCGTGGATGAGTTTTAAGTGGTCCTTTTCATCAGTACACATTTTATTCACGAGCGCCTGAGGTTTGCTTTTTTGCCCCCTCTCTCCTGTTTTCATGCAGCTGCTCCCTGCAGCCAGTGAACTGCTCTGGAAGTTAATGGGAAGCAGCATCACATTTTTGTGTGTGTTTTGGGTTATTTGTCTGGGCTTTTCTTAGCCTGCCATGCAAGTCATCATGTAAAAATGTGCAAGAACAAACTGGGGTGTGTGTGAGAGTGTCTTTGTCCTGGGGACCAAACCCAAAAGCCACCCGGGCATGGTGCAGGGAATTGTTCTTTGGGTTGGTTTTTTTTCTGGGGGGGTGGTGGTGGAATAAAGTCCCGGTATGAGGAAGCCCTGAGGGTGATGAGTGGTACCTATTGTTTTATTCATGCCCTGCCCTTCCCAGTGCCCACCACATGCTCTGTTACCGAGGTGCTGCAACTGGGATGTGTCTGAGGCTGCCTGCGAGAGGGCCTTGGAGAGCCCAGGGGACCCTCACCAGGACTTTTGCCACGGGGTTAAATGGAAAATTTGGATTTAGGAGCTAGTTTGGAAGGACAGTACAGCTTGGGCATCATGGGCACAGCTTGGGTAGAGCTTTGCCTTTGATTTCAGGCTGGCCCAGGGACATAGCACGTGGCACAAGCTCAATTCTTTGAGCAAGGCTCTCCAGTAATGCCACCTTTGTGTCTGCATCATGTGGCTGATAACATCCTCTTGCTCGCTGAGGAAGCAGGTGGCTTGAATGAAGAAGAGTGTGGACAAAAGGTCAAGGGAGGTTCTCCTCCACCTCTACTCTGCCCAGGTGAGGCTACAGCTGCAGTATGGGTCTGGTTCTGGGCTCTCCAGTTCAAGAGAGACAGGGAAGTACTGGAGAGAGTCCAGTGGAGGCTACAAGGATGCTGAGGGGCCTGGAGCATCTCTGTGAGGAGGAAAGGCTGAGAGCCCTGGGGCTGTTGAGCAGCCTGAGAGGGGATCTGCTTAATGCTCAGCAAGAGCTAAAGGAGCTATGGGGGACAAGAGGCTGGGGCCAGGCTCTTTTCAGTGGTGCCCAGAGACAGGACAAGGGGAAACAGGCACAAAATGGGACCCAGGAGGTTCCACCTAAAGATGAGGAGAAAAATGTTTGGTGTGAGGGTGCTGGAGGTGTGGAAACAAAAGAAATCCAGGGGGAGCAAGGAAAACTCTTGTGTGACCTGAGAGAAGGAATGATGTGAGTTGAACTGTCAGAGCGGCTGTGGGATGACAGCTCCCTGCTCATGGCATCAGTGTGCTCAAGTGGCCAAGAAGACCAAGAGCTTCCTGGCCTGGGTTGGGACTAGTGTGAGCAGCAGGACCAGGGCAGTGATCATGCTCCTGTACTGGGCACTGCTCAGGTTGCACTTTGAGTCATGTGTTCAGTTCTGGGGTCCTCACTCCAAGAAGGACACTGAGGGGCTGGAACAGGTCCAGTGAAAGGCAGCAAAGCTGATGAAGGGTCTGGAGAACAGTGCTGGTAAGGAGCAGCTGGGAGAACTGGGGTTGTTTAGTCTGGAGAAAGCAAAGTGGTGGGGGAGAGAGAGAGCAGGTGGTTAATGAGGGACCCTGCAGTGCCTGCCCACACACAGCCCTCAGCTGGGGCTGCTTATCATCAAGAAGCCTTTAAAAGGTAGAATTTGTGATTGGAGGAGGCAGAGCACTTGGCCAGGTGTAAAGTGCATCACTCCTGCTTTGCTGCTGTGCTTCTCTCCCTAACCTTGTGGCCAACAGGACGTGGGAAGTGACTGTCCTCTGTACTGGGCACAGGTGAGGCTGCACCTCAAATCTTGGGTTCAGTTTTGGGCCTCTTACCCCAAGAAGGAGATTGATGGGCTGGAGTGAGTCTGGAGAAGGGCAACAAAGCTGGTGAAGGTTCTGGAGAACAGGGCTGGTGAGGAGCAGCTGAGAGACCTGGAGTGATAGGTCTGGATAAGAGGAGGCTGAGGGAGACCTCATTGCTGTCTCCAGCTCCCTGAAAGGAGGCTGGAGTGAGGTGGGGCTTGGTCTCTTCTCCCTAGTATCAGGTGATAGAAGGAGAGAAAACAGCCTGGATTTGTGCCAGGGGAGCTTTAGGTTGGACATGAGGAACAATTTGTTTGCTGCAAGAGTGGTCAGGCATGGGAACAGGCTGCCCAGGGAGGAGGTGGAGTCCCCATCCTTGGGGGTGTTCAACAAACGTGTGGATGCAGCACCTGAGGTTTAGTGGGGATGGTGTTGTTGGGTTGATGGTTGGACTGGATGATCGTAGTGAGATTTTCCAACCTAAACAACTCCTGTGTTTGCTGCTCCAGGCTAAGGAAGCCTCTGAGCTGCTGCTCTGGACAATCCTTCCATTGGAGCTCTAGAATCCATGGGGCTGTTTTGTGTTCAGTGCTGTTTTCCCAGGAAAATGGGAGAGGGAATTTTGACAGGAAAAGTACCAGCCTTAGTTTCTCTTGAGCTTCTGGCATCGCTTGATTCTGTCACGTTGAGCTGCTAGGTGGGGTTGTGGATGGCTCTCCTGAGGGCTCAGTCTTGTGTTTGAGTTTCAAAAGTAATTGCAGAGCACCTCATGCTCACAGAGTTACTGGCTGCTTTAGGTGAGACACAACCTCTAAAACTCATCCAGTCCAACACAGACATCTGCATCTAGAGCAGGTTGCTCAGAGCCCCAAACAACCAGAGCTGGAATGGTGCCAGGGATGGGATAGCTCTACTCTTTTGGGCAACCTGTGCCAGGGTCTCACCACCCTCCATGCCAGAACATTTCTTCCTTCTCTTCAGTCTGAATCTCCCTCTTCTAGTTCAAGCCATCACCCTTGTGTCCTGTCACAACAGGCCCTGCTCAAAAATTTGTCCCCAGCTTTCTGCTGGACCCCTTTTAAGCCACTAAAATGCTGCAGAAACTCTCTCTGGAGCCTTCTCTTCTCCAGGCTGAACAACTCCAACTCTTTCATCCTGGCCTCACCGTGCAGGACTTCTATCCTTGGGTCATTTTATGACCTGCTCCTTGTTTGTTTTTTTATCTTCACACACGAAATTGGTACTGGGAGCCCTTAAGTCTGCAGATGTCTTCAGCCAGAGTTTTATTTGCAGCTTGGATGAGCTGTTCAAGGTGGCCCTGGTTTGAATGAGCCTGGGTGGCTTCTCTTGAAGCCATCTGAGATCCTTTGTGGTGTGATGCTTTGAAAACAAAACAAACCCCTTGTTGTTACTGGTTCTAGTTTGTCTGTTCCAGTTTCAGCCAGGCAGAATGGGCTGAGCACCCTCTTTTTGGCTTCAAGGAGGTATCTGCAGGCTCTGCCTGCCCAAGGGGTGATAGGTTTTGATCCTGGGAGCATCTGGCTGCTTGAGCAGTGTCTACCCTGCCTGAGGGGCAATGGACTTTGATCCTGGATGTACCTGAGCTCCTGAGAAGCTGCTGCCCTACATAAGGGGTGATGGGCTTTGTTTCTGGAGACATCTTGGTGCCTCAGCAGCATCTGTCCTACATAAGGGTAGGACTGCACCATGATCCAAACCCATCAGCAGCCCAGAGGGGAAACCTTGGCTCTGGTCAGAGCAGAACTCAAGGTGATGCTGGTGGTATGTGGAGGTATGGTATAGCGGTTGATGTCTCAACATCATTTTGTGATAGGACACACTGGAATTAGCAGAATGGGCAAGCAGGGAGCAGTTAAAAATGCTAAGAGTAAAAAACCCAAACCCACAACAAAAAAAAAACCCCAAAACAGCAACCCAAAAACCTGAAACAAATGTAAGGATCACAGTAAGGTAGGGGTTGGTAGGGACCCCAGGAGATCATCCAGCCCAGCCCCTCTGCCAGAGCAGGCTCCACAGGATGATGCCCAGGCAGGTTTTGAATGTCTCCAGAGATGGAGATTCCACCACCTCTCCAGGCAGCCTCTTCCAGTGCTCTGACACCCTTAAATGGAAAGAAGCTTCTCCTCATGTTTTAATGGAACTTCTGATGTTTAACTTTTCTGATGTTCAGCTTTTGTTTTGGTGGTTTGGTTTTGTTTTATTCCAATGAAGAAAACCTTCACTCGCTGAAGGGAGAAAGGAAGGAGGATGGGCAGAAGCTGTTTGTGAGTGAGGAGCTTTCAGAACGAGCTGGTTGTGCTGCCTTCCTGGCATTTCCCTTCCATTGCATTGTTAAGCCCTTTGCTGTTGGAGGCTCTGGGTGATCTCACCACCCAGGCTCCTGCAGCTGCCTCTGCTCACACATATCCCACCTTTGGCATCCCTGTTCTGAAGGGAGAAAAGAAGGAGGGGAAAAAAAAAAAGGCAGAAACCTCCCCAAATTTTTCATTTGTGCAGCTGGTTCCCCCCTCCCCCCATGCCCAGGCATTGAGGGAGGTAGCACCTTGGTGGTTGTGAAGCAGAGGCTGGACCACAGCAGATTCCCACAGAGGAGGCAGGAAGGTCGCAGTGACTCATCAGCACCAACAGATTCTGAGCATGGGCTTCTCTTTATTGTTTGCTTTCCTTCATTTCATGGTTTTCCTTCTTTCTGAGCATGTTTGTGTGTTTTAGATGATGCCATCATTCTGCCAGGATGCTCTGTGTGTGGTTCCCACACGGGAGAGAAGTTCTCTGCTCACACAACTATGAACAGCAGCCACCGGAAACCCTTGAGGGCTCCATTTGGTGCCATATCCTCGTGTGTGGCTCTTGGGGCACGGAGAAAGGAGCAGTTGGGACATTTTCACCAATGTGCCCTCATGGCCAGGAAGGCCAATGGTGTCCTGCTGTGCATTCAGGAGACTGTGGTCAGCGGGTTGAGAGATGTTCTTCTCCACCTCTACTCCGCCCTACCAAGGCCACAGTTGCAGTGTTTGATCCAGTTCTGGGTTCCCCAGTTCAAGAGAGTCAGGGAACTACTGGAGAGAGTCCAGTGGAGGCTACAAGGATGCTGAGGGGCCTGGAGCATCTCTGTGAGGAGGAAAGGCTGAGAGCCCTGGGGCTGCTGAGCCTGGAGAAGAGCAGCCTGGGAGGGGACCTGCCCAAAGCTCTGCAAGAGCTAAAGGAGTTGTGGGGCACGAGAAGCTGGGGCCAGGCTCTTGTCAGGGGTGCCCAGAGACAGGACAAGGGGAAATTGGCACAAACTGGATTTCAGGAGGTTCTACCTGAACAGGAGATCTCTCCTTTTGCTTCTGCAGTGTGCATGAGTTGATGTTCTCTTGCTGTCTCAGAGCTGGAGATCGCTTAATCCTTTGTGAAGTGTTTATGTCACTCGTATCACTTTAATCTCATTTTTTAAGACATATGGAAGAACCCTTTGCAAATTTTCAAAGAATGGTTTGGGTTGGAAGGGGCCTTTCAAGGTCCAGCCTCCTGCAGTCAGCAGAGACATCTGAAACTAGAGCAGGTGATGAGGCGGCTCATTGATGTAAGATCACAGAATCATAGTCAGGGTTGAAGGCACCGCAAGGATTATCTAGTTCCAACCCCCCTGCCACGGGCAAGGACACCCTACCCTAGATCAGATGTGCCAGAGCTGTGAGCTGTTGGGCTCACTGGGCTGTGCTGGTCGAACCCCTGTGTGTCTGGAGAAGCTTTTGGTCCATCCTTGCCTACACAGCTGCCTGAAAGACCTTTCCATGCTCCCCTCTGGACCTGGGGACAACAGCAGCAGCAGCAGCAGTGCAGCTGTTCAAATAGGGCTGGAAATGTCAGAAGCACCACAAGCAAGCCCGAAAACTTTCCCAAGGTGGCTGAGTAATTTTGTTTGCTTGAGCGTTTGAGTCCCTCCAATTACCCTGGGGAAGGATATTGCCTCTTGAAGCAGAGTTCAAAAAGCCCAAGAATTTTTTTTTTTTTTCTTTTGGTTATAAATAGCTCCACATCCTCTGGCTAAGAGCAGGCAGGCTGCTATTTATTGCCCACTTCCCCTCAGACAGACAGCTCACAGTCCTTAAAATCGCACTTCCCATGGAATCCAGAGGAACTTGGGTCTTCAGGTTCCTACAATTGTTTGTCCTCCTGGGTTTCCTTTGTAGCTTCACAGCCCTCAGGCAGCCTATTCAGGCAGCCTAGCTCCCACCAGCAGCTGACTGAGGCAGCACTGAGATGCGTGGCCTGAGTCCTAACCCCTGTTCTCTTCGTAGAGTCACAGAATGGTTTGGATTAGAAGGGACTTCAAAGGTCATCTAGTTTCATCCCCCCTGCCATGGGCAAGGACACCTCCCTCTAGAGCAGACTGATCAAGGCCTCATCCAAACTGGCCTTGAACATCTCCAGGGGAGGGGAAATTCTTTGGGACCAGAAGGACATTGATTCCCATTGATTCCCAGCAGCATGGGGGCTTCACAATACAGTAGTTTTTTTTTTTTCCTCTCCAGACCTCAGTGAGCACCTTTTGGCCTTATTTTATTGTGGTTGGAAAAGACCTCTAAAATCCACTCCCTCTCTGGGCACCTGTCCTAGTGTCTCACCACCCTCATTTGAAAGAATCTCATCCTAATCTCCAGGGTAAATTTAGAAAGAGACTAGATTTAGATTGGAGATTAGGAAGAAATTCTTTACACTGAGGGTGGTGAGACACTGGAACAAGTTGCCCACGAAGGTGATGGATGTCCCCGTCCTGGAGGTGCTCAAGACCATGCTGGATGAGGCCTTGAGCAACCTGCTCTAGTGGGAGGTGTTCCTGCCCATGGCAGGGAGGTTGGAACTTAGTGACCTTTAAGGTCCCGTCCAACCCAAAGCACTCTGTGATTCTAAAACCTCTATCTACCAGAATTCATTTTTTTGGCCATAGATTCCTGCTGTGGCATCTGTTTGGATGAAGCAGCTCCACTGAAGGGACACCAGGAGCCGTTTCCTCCCTAGCTGAGAGCAGGAGGGTGCAGGTCAGATGCTGCAGTGCAGTGAGTGGGGCAAAGGGATGTGGTGCAGAGCGTCCCAGTTTCGTGCTCTGAGGAGATCATGTTTCTGATTAGAGCAGCCCAGTTACATAACTGCATCCCATAATCACAAACATACCTGGCATCCAGCAGGACTTGAGGGTTATGATTTATTCATCAGAACTTCTCCATGCATAAACTTCTATTTATTCCCCGCTGCAAGGGGTGGGAAATGTCAACGGCAGCTGTGGTGCTGCGCAGCCAACAGGAGCTTACAGATCCTTCTGCCCTTTCTTCACATCTACTGAAAACTCATTTTGGTTTTAAGGCTTTTTGTTGAGGAATTCCTGCATCTTTGGGATCATGAATTCAGCTGGAAAGGGAGTGGGAGATGCTGTGGGGGATGCTCGCCCTGCCTGAGATGCTGCAGGGGATGCTCGCCCTGCCTGGTCCCTTACGGGGGCTGCAACCAGGGATGCTGTCCCACTGCCACCTGAAATCCTTGCTGGTTCCTTCACAAATTTATCATCATCATCATCTCCTCTGCTGGGTTTAAAGGGCAGTGAGGATTCTCTGCTTGCTGTGTCGCTCAGCCCAAGCTGCTCTGGTGGCCCAAGCATGACCAACAGCTGCTGCAAGCTGTCTTCATCCCTTTTCTGCTTCAGTCTCTTCTCCAAGTGACAGAATGGGAAGAAATGGCCTCAGGTTGCACCAGGGGAGGCTTTAGGTGGGACACAAGGAACTTTTTCTTCCTTGCAGTAGTGGTCAGGCATTGGAAGAGGCTGTCCAAGAAGGTGATGGAGTCCCCATCCCTAGAGGTGTTAAAAAAAATGTGTAGCCATGGGATTTTGGCATGTGGTGGTGTTGGGTTGATGGCTGAACTTGATGGTCTTAGAGGTCTTTTCCAACCTGAGTGATTCTATGGCCCTTCTGGCACAGTCACCATCTCACCCTTTCACACACTACCAGCATCTGATCCCAATGCTAGGGCACAAACTTGAACACCAAAAGTTCCATCAAAACAGGAGGAGGAAATTCTAATGTTCAAAAGTGATGGAGCCCTGGAATAGGCTTCCCTGAGAGGTGATGGAGTCTGCATCTCTGGATACATTCAAAACCCACCTGGATGTGTTCCTGTGTGACCTTCTGTAGGTGAACCTGGCTTGGCAGGAGAGTTGGACTCAATGATCTCCAGTGGTCCTTTCCCACCTCTACCATTCTGTTATTGCTGAGAAAGAAGAACCATGGGAGGTGGCAACCATGGGGTAACCAGAACAGCCTTCCCCTGCCTCCAGCAGACCCCTGCTTGCCCCAGTGTCACACCTGGGCATTCAAGAACTATAAAAAGAAGCTCTTGTGTCAGCAGCAGGATGCTGGATGTGGAGGTGCTGACTTTTAATAACTTTGGTTAGAGTCAGAGCAGACCTTGAATCCCTTATCTGGTTTCCATGTAAACAGATCAGAGGTGCTCACTAAGGGAGACAGCACCAAAGAGCCCCAGGTGCATCTGAGCACCCACAGGCTGTGTACACACAGCAGGAAAACATTGCATGGAGTCATCTGGGATGGAAAAGACCTTCAAGATCATCCAGTCCAGCCATTAACCCAGCACTGCCAGGTCACTGCTCAGCCATATTCCTCTGCACCACACCTCCATGGCTTTGAAACCCCTACAGGGATGGGGCCTTCACCACTGCCCTGGATGGTCTTGGCCAGGGCTTGACAACTCTTTGGGGGAAGAAATCTAAGTGCAATGAACAAACAGCCCTCCTTGACTGGAGAAGCTTGGGCAGGTTGGTGTTATGGCCCTCAATGAGCTGCACATGGGGTTGGGGCTGTGCATCTTTCCTCACAAGGGACAAGCAACAGGACAAGTGGAAATGGCCTCAGGTTGCCCCAGGGGAGGCTTAGGCTGGTATGAGAAACAATTTATTCCCCTCGAGGGTTGTCAAGGCCTGACCCAGGCTGTCCAGGACAGTGGTGGAGCCTCCATCCCTGCATGGGTGTCAAAGCTGTGGAGATGCAGCGACATGGGACATGGCTTAGTGCTGACTGGCAGTGTTGGGTTAATGGTTGGACTTTGTGCTCTTCAAGTCCTCTTCCAACCCTTCCATTATTCTATGCTTCTAGAAATTCCTTTTCTGCTCTGACCTCCGAGAGCTGTGGTTGCTTTGGACCTGGTGGTGAGTGGAGAAGTCTGTGAAGCTTTTAGTTCTGTATCTCTCTGCTGTCTGGCAACCTGTGCCTGTGGTGCTGGAACTGGTTTCCTTTGATGGTCATTTATTAAAGAGAGTGTTAAAAAAAAAAAGTATTTAAAACCTGATAATCCTGATTGGAAAAAGATGACTTTGATTTGATTTTAGAGTGCTCTGCTTGGCTTCCAACAGAGGCATGACTGAGGGAGCTGGGGCTGCTTAGTTTGAAGAAAAGGAGGCTGAGGGGAGACCTTGTGGCTGTCTACAGCTACCTGAAAGGACATTGTGGAGAGGTTGCTGCTGGTCTCCTCTCACAGGCAAATAGTGATAGAACAGGAGGGAATGGCCCCAAGCTGCCACTGGGTAGGTTTAGACTGGACATTAGGAAACATTTTTTTTCCACAGCAAGAGTGGTCAGGCACTGGAATGAGCTGCCCAGGGAGTTGAGTTGAGTCATCAACCCTGAATGTGTTTAAAAGGTGTTTGGATGTGGTGCTTGAGGATCTGGTTTAAGGATGACTTTGTAGAGTAGGGTTCTCAGTTGGACTTGATGATCCTGGGGGTCTTTTCCAACCAGAATATTCCTGTGATTGTGTGATGAAGAGGGAGGTGATATTTTTAAAGCTTTATGTGCAAGACATTAGTCAGCACTGCCAAGCTCTGACTTAAATTTAGGCTTAGGATGCTCAAGAACCGCCCCATGACCAGCATGACAGAGGCAACATCTTCACCTTACTGGAGATTCTTTGCCATGTCATCTCTTCTCATCCAATGGTAAGAGGCAGTGTCACCTCTGTCTATCTAAGGGAGAAGTTCTTCACTACGAGGGTGGTGAGACTCTGTAATATGCTGCCCAGGGAGGTTGTGGATGCCTTCTCCTCAGAGGTGTTCAAGGCCAGGTTGGATGAGGTCTTGAGCAGCCAAGCCTAGTTGTGAGGAGTTCCTGCCCATGGCAGGGAGGTTGAAGTAGATGATGTCTAAGCTTCCTTCCAACCATTGTGATCTGACCCAGTGACCAACCCCACATCCTTGCTTCAATAATGCACTGGGGGTACCTTAGAAAATGACCTAAACCATGGCCTGGAAGGCAGTGGCAGTGAGGTGGCTGTTGGCTTTATTCCCTAGTATCCCATTTCCAAGAGAAAATGGCCTCAAGTTGCACCAGGGGAGGTTTAGGTTGGAGATCAGGATCGATTCCTTTGCTACAAGAGTGGTCAGGCATTGGAACAGGCTGCCCAGAGAGGTGGTGGACTACCCATCCCTGGAGGTGTTCAAGAACTGTGTGGTCATGGCACTTGGGGATATGGTTTAATGGCCATGGTGGTGTTGGATTGGTGGTTGGGCTGGATGGTCTCAGAGGGCTTTTTTAATTGAACTGAGTCTGTAGTTGCAAGGGGCATGCAAAGAAATAACAGGGACAGTGAAAAAATGACCCAAATACTTTATTCATATCAGTCTCATGTGATGATGGTGATATAGAAGGCAGCAGAAGAAGCTGGGGGGGGATGCAAGACTGTGGGCACTGTAAAGAGGGTCAGGAGTATGGGGCTAGGCTCTTTCATTGGTGCCCAGTGACAGGACAAGGGACAATGGGCACAAAGGGGAACCCAGGAGGTTCCACCTGAACAGGAGAAGTTTCTTTGGTGTGAGTGTGCTGAAGCCCTGGAGCAGGCTGCCCAGAAGGGTGGTGGAGTCTTGAGAGCTTCCAAACCTACCTGGCCATTGTGATCCTGGGTGAGCTGCTGTGGGTGCCGCTCTCCTTTGTCAGAGGGGCTGGACTGGATGATCTCCAGAAGTCCCTTTCAGCCACCACCATGGTGGGAACTGGGGAATCTTTGACTCGTAAGTGATGAGACTTACAGCTGCCTGGGGCCATGTACCTATGCTGTTAATGTCTGGTTGAGCACAAGAGAAGGCAGCAGGAGGGCTGAGTCCTGCTGGCCTTGCCCTCTGGCCTCCATCCCTATCTCACATGGTCCCTCCATGCTTTGCCCATGGTATTAAAGCAGGACGTGACTGGTTCTGTGCTATAAGCACAAGTTGTTGGTTCATGCCCAGCTTTTCACCCACCACCACTCCCAAGTCCCATGGATTTGCACCATGAGCTGATATCCCCAGGGCCACTTATTCTGCCCTGGTTCTCAACTCCCATGGCTCCTCCTGGCATCTGCAGTATCAAATCACTCCCCTTGGGCTGCTCCCTGTTTGTAGAATAATTGGTAGAACCATTCTCTGGGCTTTGTTCTCCTACAAACCACAGCAGCCACGGCTATATTTAACAATATATATTTTTTAATATATATATATATATATATAATTTCTAGATCAGTACATTCATCAGTACTTGTTTTTGTTTTGTATTTTTTTCTCTTCACCAACAGAAGAACTCTTACAATAGTAGACTTTCTAAAATAAATACTATTAAAATAGAGCTTCAAAATAAATATTCTATACAAAGGAGAAAACCTTCTGTAGTAACTTCTCGGGGTGTAGATGTGGTGGGGTGGTAACAGGAGGAGGAGGAAGGTAGGGAGGGGATAACCTTTCTTGGCGAGTCCAAGCATGGGTGGGGGAACACCCAGTGCTGGGAGGGCTCAGCCAGGTGGCAAAGCTGGGGAGCAATGGTGTGCATTTAGTAGCTACTCCATGTATCCACAGGGGTGGAGGGTTCAGTGGTAGTTTGTCTGGTGAAGCCACCCCAGCCAGGGATGTGGCACAAGCCTGGTCAGTGCCCCATAAGTTTGCCCCTTCTTGCTTTGTGGGCATCAGCTTCTGCATGAGGGCAGAGGGTAAAACCCAGCAATGAACCTGCTACAGCCATTAGTAGTTCAGGAGGGCAAAGCTTGAGCACCCCTGGCATCCTCCTCTTCCTCAGAGCTGCTCTGTGCTGGCACAGTGCCCACCCTGAGGAAAAATGCTGTCATCTCCCCTCTTGCCTTTCTTGGTCCCACTCCACCGGGCCAATGTGGCAAATGTGCCCGAGGATTGTGCTGATCAGCAGCTGGACTTCAGTCTGCGAGAGGGCACCTGACCCAGAGGGAGGATGGCCAGACCTGGGCTGAGGTGGCACAGCACCATGCCCATGACATGTCTCAGGGGTGGAAGAAGACCCAAGTACCTTAAAAAGGGATGGAGGAATAGAAGTGTCAGAATGGGAGAACGGAGATGTTGGAATAAGGGAATTGGATGGGGGAAGAGAGGAGAATAAAGACATTATTGACTGGATCGTACCCTCTGCCAGCCCCAGGGCCAGCACTGATAGCAGAGCCCCTAGTACAGTTGACCCTGAACCATTCCAAGTGCTTGACACTTTCTGGCCAGGCCTTGGGCCAGGAGCTGATGGAGCAGAGTCCTACTATTACTACATCAGGAGACCAAGAAGAAGAGGGAAGGTTGCTCTGCTACATTTACCACTGCTCTAACACATCCACTAACGCTTTGCAGCCCATGGTGGGGTCACCTTACACCACTTAGCTATGAAAAGAACCCAACAGAGAAATAGTTTACAGCTATGTACAGTGAGAGCAACCCCCTAGGGGCTTGCTGGGTGTATATACATGAGTGTAGATCAGCATGGTGGCGACTGCTGCCTTTGCTTGCAAGGACCATGCCAGTGCTGCCTTTGCTTGCAAGGACTGTGCAGCACTGCTGCCTCTGGGGCTTTGCTCTTGCAGCTTCCCAGCTCAGATCCCCCAGGAACAGCCAGGGACAGAGGGTCAAAGAGGCAAAAAAACCAGAAATGGAGGCCATTTGGATACCTATGGTCTCAAGAGAGGAGGGCAGCAGGCTGATACCTTGTCCTGCTGTGTTTTCTAGCCTGTCTGCATCTCAGGAGAGTGATTTCTCTTATGAACTAGAATATCTTACACATCCAACCAACAGTTCAGTCAGTTTGGGGTTGATTCTCCTTTTACCTCTTCCCCTCCAATTTGCACAAGACAAGAAATGCAGCTCTGGATCCCTACCTGCTTCCTTCTCTCTGGTGCCATTAGGATCAGCTCTCAAGAGAAGCAGAGGCTTCCCCTACCTTGGACAGTTTTAAGACTCAGCTTGACAGGTTGCTGAGCCATCTCATTTCAACTACACTATCACCTAGAAAAGTTGGCCTGGATGATTGTTGAGGTGCCTTCCAACCTGGCATTCTGTGTCCCCATGCAGTCAGTGAAAGGATAAACCCTAGGAACTGGGATCTGGTGACAGATCACAGTTTTGGGGTTTTTTTTTTTTCCTCTGCTGTATCATGTACAAGCCAGCAAATGTTGTAACCAGAGAAAGTTGGTGTTTTGGTTTTTTAATTCCTTGTTCAACCAGTACCTCTAATTAAGCCTAACCAACCCCCGAGTCATGCAGGTTAAAATGAATTCTGAAAACAGAGACACCACAAGTCCCATCAGGATGCTCCTGCCAACCCATCTACGCAGCAACTGTACTGCAGCCAAGCAAATGGGATTCCTGGAAATGCTACACGAGCTCTGCCTATTGCTTATCTAATTAGAGATGACATTTCACTGTCACTGCTGTGCATTGACTGAGGAAAATTCCTCTCATTAAAACAAACAAAAAAAAAAGAGGAAGGAAAAAGAAGATCCTAGCTCAGTTTTCTGCACACAATGAGTACCTACCTGCTGATCAGTGTTGCATGTTTGGACAAAGGCTTGTGTTTAGCACCTTGTAGTGGTCGAGAGAAAGGGGTTACTGCATCCTAAAGTGTTGCTGCATCCTCATCCTAAAGGGTTACTGCATCCTGAAGTGTTGCTGCATCCTCATCCTAAAGGGTTACTGCATCCTGAGGGAACAGAGCCCCAGCCCCAGGATGAACTCATGGGCAAAGCCAGTGACACTCTCTTGCTCAAAGCCATGGGCACCTTCTTTAAACAAGCTCTCTGCCCTCCCTTGGCTTTCCCTGGTGCTTGTTAACACTAAAATAAACACGAGAAGCATTCTCTACACTTGAACAAGATGCTTCTGTACAGAGGAGGCAAAGGTTGACCAGCAGCAGTAGAGGTGGGGGAATGGGTTGTACTTCAAGCAAATGGCATTCATCCCCCAAACCAAAACCACCCTAAAAAGCTGAATATTTAATGAGCAAAGAGAGCTTGTTCCAGGAGAGGAGGTACCGGGTTGGTCTGCTTATAAAAATACACCCAGGTGTGTTGTGCACTTGGGCTTTGTGACAGCTGAATGGAGCTGAAGAGGTTGAGAGAAACAAATGCTGAACATCTTCACGTTGTGGTGTGGTAAAGATCCCCTTTGCTCCAGCACATGCCTTGGGGAAATGGGATTTGGCCAAGATCCTCTTGGAGCAGACAGATGTAAAACGAATATTCCATTGAGTGAAGCCTGATGCTCTGGATCAGCTCTGCAGGCAGAACACCACCATTTCGGTACCATTGCTCCGGCACATCCTGCTGCTGTTCTTCCTGGGAAGGAACCAGTTTGATAATACCTTGCTTGAAGAAGGTGGTCCAAATCCATGTGGCCAACTGGGTTCAAGGAAAGCAACGTGTCTAAATGACAAAAGACCCCCCAACAAATGACCTGTAGCTTCACTTCTGGTTCAAAAGCTTTGAGGGGCACAGTAAGCTTTTGAGAAGCTTGTACTTCAGGTGCACTTGGACCTTCTGACAGTGATCAGGCAGGGAAGGAGGGTGGAAAAAGTTAAGCCATCACCTTCAACAGGCTGCTGATAGCAAATCAGGGTTTGAAAGGAAAGCAAAGCCAAGAAGCCCACCCTCAATGTGACTCTAACACATGGGGAATGGGTGCTGCTTGTGTGGCTGTGCCTGCCAAGCCAGCAGTTCCCGGGTCCTGTTGGGAGCAGCTGCACTTCATGCCATACGCAGGTGTTCAGCCTTCACTCTACAATAAGATTCCTCTTTGGCCCCATCTCTTTCAATTCTGACCAGTCCCAACCCTATGAGTGACCCAAAGTGCTTCGGTTTGTGGGAAGAGTTGCTTCTGCTTTCTCTGGAAGCCAAACCTTCCCCTCAAGACCACAGGTTATGTTAAAATGAGCCAATGTCAGCTCCCTCCATTGAGCATCCTCTTGCTCCCCAGCCTCCCAAACCATCAAAAGGGCTTTTCTGACCTGCTCCCCTTGCCCTCTGGCAGCGCCTTGCAGATGACACTGTTTGTGTTTTTGCATCTGCATCCGGGCCGGCTCACTTGGTCGTAGCATCTCTGGGACAGCTTGACGCAGCCGGTGGCTGGCAGGTAGCAGAGCAAGCAGGGCAGCACCAGGGAGAGGGCACTCATGAAGGACCAGCGGGCACAGCAGTTTGAGTGGGAGCAGGAGCAGGGGTGGTCAGCACACGTGCCCTCATCATCCTCATTGGTGCAGTGGTAGAAGATGCCCTTGACGAGACACATGCAGGTGGAGTAGTTGACCAGGTTCTGTGCTGAGCAGAGGCACCCTTGGTTGCACACCCAGCACGAAGGCAGAGTCCGGGGCAGTGCACACTCCTTGCACTTGCACTTCCCGCAGGCTTCACACAGCAGAAAGTGCTTGTCCAGTTCCTGAGACACAGGTTCCTTCAGGTCCAGGGGCTTGCAGTTGATCACCTTGGGCTGGATGCGGACGGCTCTGGGGGAGGACTGCTCCGCCACGGGCGCTGGGGCCATGTGGTCCAAGAGCCTTTGGTCTGAAGATGTGCTGCTGCTGCTGCTGATGGAGCTGGGGCGTCCGCTGAAGGAAATCCAGGGGTGGGTGACGTCCTGCTCGCAGCGCTGCGCCTGCTGCCCGGTCAAAGCCAGTTCGTGGGGGGCTCGGGAGTGCTTCTGAGGCGGCGGCTGGGAAGCGGTGGGGTTGTCGGTGTAATCGTTCTCCACGTGAGTTGCCTTCATCTGGTCAATGGGCAGGACGGTGAGGGGATGCTGCAGCCGCCCGTAGGGAACCCGACTGTCCAGCAAGGGCTGCACCATCATGGAGTTGGGGACAACGGTGATGCTGTGGGGAATCCGGGGCTCCATGGGTGAGGCAGGCTGATCCAGGCTGAGAAATCTGCTCTTACGTGTTCTGGAGGAGGGAAGGGAGAAAGCAAAGTGGTGGGGGAGAGAGAGAGCAGGTGGTTAATGAGGGACCCTGCAATGCCTGCCCACACACAGCCCTCAGCTGGGGCTGCTTATCATCAAGAAGCCTTTAAAAGGTAGAATTTGTGATTGGAGGAGGCAGAGCACTTGGCCAGGTGTAAAGTGCATCACTCCTGCTTTGCTGCTGTGCTTCTCTCCCTAACCTTGTGGCCAACAGGACGTGGGAAGTGACTGTCCTCTGTACTGGGCACAGGTGAGGCTGCACCTCAAATCTTGGGTTCAGTTTTGGGCCTCTTACCCCAAGAAGGAGATTGATGGGCTGGAGTGAGTCTGGAGAAGGGCAACAAAGCTGGTGAAGGTTCTGGAGAACAGGGCTGGTGAGGAGCAGCTGAGAGACCTGGAGTGATAGGTCTGGATAAGAGGAGGCTGAGGGAGACCTCATTGCTGTCTCCAGCTCCCTGAAAGGAGGCTGGAGTGAGGTGGGGCTTGGTCTCTTCTCCCTAGTATCAGGTGATAGAAGGAGAGAAAACAGCCTGGATTTGTGCCAGGGGAGCTTTAGGTTGGACATGAGGAACAATTTGTTTGCTGCAAGAGTGGTCAGGCATGGGAACAGGCTGCCCAGGGAGGAGGTGGAGTCCCCATCCTTGGGGGTGTTCAACAAACGTGTGGATGCAGCACCTGAGGTTTAGTGGGGATGGTGTTGTTGGGTTGATGGTTGGACTGGATGATCGTAGTGAGATTTTCCAACCTAAACAACTCCTGTGTTTGCTGCTCCAGGCTAAGGAAGCCTCTGAGCTGCTGCTCTGGACAATCCTTCCATTGGAGCTCTAGAACCCATGGGGCTGTTTTGTGTTCAGTGCTGTTTTCCCAGGAAAGTGGGAGAGGGAATTTTGACAGGAAAAGTACCAGCCTTAGTTTCCCTTGAGGTGGCTTTTCCAGCCAAAACAACTCTCTGATTGTCTGATTCTGGTGCTGGGAACTGCAGGCTCCTAAAATTCCTGTTCATCTCTTTTAGTGCTCACCTTGGGGTTACTGCTGGATGTTCACCTGTAACTTTGTCAGCAAACTGCCTGAAATGACTCACCTGAGGTTTGAGAGCTTTCCCTAATTGACCCTGATACTAGAATGCAAAATCATGGCTTGTAGAAGCCATGGTACAAAGATGCTTTGGAATGTGGGGCTGAGACCTGATTAACTGCAAACCCTCTGCCCAGGAGTGAGAAGGCAGAGCAGGAGGTGAAGGACCACATAGAGAATGAGCACCAAAAATGGGTAGGGTTTGTACTGATGGCATTTTAAAGCAGAGCTTCAGAGACTTTGTGTCCAGAGCAGGGATGGGAATGAGGAGTCTTGTTTGGCTGTTTTTGATCCAGAAGCTTTAGAACCATAGAATCGCAGAATCATTTTGGCTGGAAGAGACCTTTAAGATCTTCAAGTCCATTCTCTAACTCTACCGAGCCTGGAGCTAACCATGTCCTTCATCACCACATCTCTGCCTTTTGAAACACCTCCAGGTATTCAACAACCTCCCTTGTGCAGCCTGTTCCAGTCTTTGAGAAACCTTTCAGTGAAGAAGTTTCTTACAATGTCCAACCTAAGCCTCCTATGAGGCAACCTGAGGCTGTTCTCTCTTGCTCTAACATGTTTCTAGAGAGAAGAGAATGACCTCCATTGTCCTTGCCAACCCAGAACCTGCCTGAATGAGGGTGGCTTGGCTGTGGTGAGGACAGGTCCTGTCTCCATCAGAAACCACTGCTTTCCAGGGCTGCTGCCAGCTATAGATGCAAGGTGGAAGCTCTTGCTCAGATCTTGGCTATTTGCAAGCAGAGTGGGAGCAGATGAGCAGACCACACAGAGTTCAGGTTGATGTGCCACCTCACACAGGTAATTAGGCACTCCTCTTCCAAACACTTAACTGGTGGGTGAGAAGCTGGACATGAGCCAGCTAAAGGGTACTTACAGCCCAGAAGGTCAGTGCCATCCTGAGTTGCATCAGAAGCAGTGTGGCCAGCAGATGGAGAGAGGGGATTCTGCCCCTCTGCTCTGCTGAGACCTCACCTGGGGTGCTGTGCCCAGCTACGGGACCCCCAAGCCGAGGGGGACATGGAGGGTCATAAGGAGGCCACAAAGACGATGGGAGGGCTGCAGCACCTCTGTTCTGGTGACAGGCTGGGAGAGCTGGGACCGTTCAGCACGGAGAAGAGAAGACTCCAGGTAGACTGCATTTCAGTATCTGAAGCAGACCCACAGGCAGGCTGGGGAGGGACTGCTCAGAAGGGCCTGAGGTGACAGGACGAGGGAAAACGGTTTGGAAGTGGAGCGGGGGGGCTGAGGTTGGACACGAGGAGCAGGCGCTCGGTGCCTTCCAACCCAGCGCAACCTGTGAAGCCGTAGGAGCGGGCTGAAGAGCTGTTTACTAGCTGTAGTAGCTGAGCTGCCTGCTGCTGCACTTCTGGATTCATTGAAAGAGTGCAATTTCTCCTGGAGCCCATCCAAGGATTCGGCAGCGGCGTAGGACAAGAAACCACAGGAAGTAACTAAACTTAAATCAAAGAACGGAAATGGTTGGGTTCAGATTTAGAAAGTGCACATTGTTTGCTGCTAGATGTGCCATTTCCTCACGGGGTGACCTTTATTCATAAATAATATCGGGCTGGAGAGCAGTTTAAAGAAGTAAGGAGCGAAGCTGCAGAGCCAGTTGTGGGACGGGATGGGAAAAAGCTTCTGGGATGGAGAGGAAAGGAAATGGTGAAGGGCTTGAGGCGCTGCCGGCTGTTGGGGTTCGCACAAAGAGATTAACCTTTTTCCACCAGCATCTAAGTTTTTTTGTATCCAGCAGCCTGAAAATAGCCAGGGGAAAAGTGCACCCAACCAAAGCGGCCTCAGATTGTTCCTTATGTCCGACCTAAACCTCTTTTGGCACGATTCCTTCCCCAGAAGAGGACTGGAGCACCTCCCCTATGGAGTCAGGTTAGGAGAGTTGGGGCTGTTCAGCCTGGAGAAGAGAAGGATACAGGGAAACCTTAAAGCAGCCTTCCAGTACCTGAAGGGGCTAGAGGAGAGCTGGAGAGGGACTTTTTGCAAGGGCTTGTAGTGCAATGGCTTTGAGCTGAAAGAGGGTGAATCTAGACTGGAGATTAGGAAGAAATCCATTACAGCGAGGGTGGTGAAGACACTGGAACAGGTTGCCCAGAGAAGTCCTGGATGCCTCCTTCCTGGAGGTTGTTCAAGGCCTGGCTGGATGAGGTCTTGACCAACCTGGTCTAGTGGAAGGCGTCCTTGCCCATGGCAAGGGGGGTTGGAAGATAGATGATCTTGAAGGTTCCTTCCAACCCAAACCATTGCCTGACTCTAGGAAATGGGTTGTCAAGGCATGGCCCAGGCTGCCCATCCCTGGAGGGGTTCCAAAGCCATGGAGATGTAGAGCTGAGGTGAACTGGCAGTGCTGGGTTAATAGCTGGACTGGATGATCTTAAAGGTTTCTTCCAACTCCAATGATTCTGTGATTCTAACCAAGTCACATAGGAGATGTGTGTGTGAGAGGCTTCATTCCCCATTCCAGGAGCACATCCCCCACCGAATGCAACCCAAGTGGAGCATGAGCTAAGCCTGTGTTTTTGGAAGGAATAAGGGAAGTGCGTTTTTGGCCACAGGAAAATGTTTCTAGAGCCCACTATTATATCTGGAAATGATTGCTTTGATGGATCGCTTGGCACTGGAGGGCTTGAAAACCTGCCAGTTCTCCTGAGGATCGAGAGCAGAGCAGGCTGAGGCTGGGGAGCAGAGGGCAGGGTGGCACAGGCAGCATGGCACATGCCACCTCTGTGTGCTGGTTCTATGTCCTGCCCTCCAGGCTCCTTCCAGCCACTTCAGAGGAGGAGATGGAAGAAGCTTTATTCAGCAGCCAGGGTGATTTTTGTCATGCAGTCCTTATGCTGGTTCTCTTCACCAGTTGAAATCCTCTGTTGGGTCTTGGCCATTGATGTGAAATGGTTTTTATGATATTATTCATAGCTCATTGACTTGAGGAACAAGAGAGTGTTTAGAGCATTTATTGCTAGTTACTATGTGTAAAAAATAGGATGGTGGTTGGAAAAGAACTCCCAAGATCATGGAGTCCAACTGTCAACCCAGCACCACCGTGGCCACTAAACCATGTCCCCAAGTGCCATGTCCACATGTTTCTTGAGCAGCTCCAGGCATGGTGACTCCACCATTTCCCGACTCAATAGAAGTCAAAATCCCAATAAATCCAAATAATCCCTGGGGTCAAAATCCCACTTAAAAAAGAAGTGATGATTCTGACAACACAAAGCACACAGAGAGGAAAAATTAAGTTTCCTTTTGCACATCAGAATCCAGGGCTGATGAGCCACAGGAGGGTTAGCTTGGACACTATGAACAATTTCTTTCCCGAAAGGGTTGTCCAGGAGTGGCCCAGGCTGCCCAGGGCAGTGGTGGAGTCCCCATCCCTGGAGGGGTTTCAAGGCTGTGGAGATGTGTTGCTGAGGGCCATGCTTTAGTGGTGTGGGTCGATGGTTGGACTCGATGATCTTAAAGGACTCTACAAACCACAACAGCTCCCTGCTTCAGTGATCCTGTGTTGTAAAAAGCACTCAGAGAATCATAGAATCAGTCAGGGTTGGAACGGACCACAAGGATCATCTAGTTCCAACCCCTCTGCCATGCCCAGGGACATCCTGCCCTAGACCTGGACAGAGCCTCAGCCAGCCTGGCTGCAAACACCTCCAGGGATGTGGCCCCAACCACCTCCTTGGGCAACCCATTCCAGACTCTCACCACACTCATGCTGAACAACTTCCTCCTCACATGCAGTCTGAATCTCCCCACCTCCAGCTTAGCTCCATTCCCCCTAGTCCTGTTACTACCTGATAGCCTAAAAAGTCCTTCTCCAGCTTTTTTGCAGGCCCCCTTCAGATCCTGGAAGGCCACAATAAGGTCACCTCAGAGCCTCCTCTTCTCCAAACTGAACATTTGCTGCATGCCAGAGTTCAGCAATGCAGTGATGCATCTCCTAGGTGCTCTGTTTGCAGGAGGACTTTGATGTCACAGGAGTTTTTGGGTGGCTTTTGTGCTCAGTTTGGTTGGTTGTGTGTGTGGGGGGGAGGTGTTGCTGTTGTGTTTCGTTCTGGAGTTTTGGTTTGTTTTTTGTTTTTTTTTTTTTTTTTTTCTTTTAATTGTAAGGAGAGAGCTGCAGCTGTCTTGGCTGCTGAGAGGAAGTGCAGCAGAGCTGACATTAGCTGGAAGGTAGGTGGAGGAAACAGCCTGCTGAGCAGTGGTGTTCTGAGCCTCTGCCTGCTCCCTTGTGTCCCCTGCTCTCTCACTTTGAAATAACCTCTGCACCACTCTGTCCTCCCGAGGAACAAGTGAGAGGACAAGAAGAATCAGCCTCAAGTTGCACCAGGGGATGTTTAGGTTGGAGATTAGAAGAAACTCCTTTACTGAAAGGGTTCTCAAAGCCTGGCAGAGGCTGCCCAGGGAGGTGGCTGAATCCCCATCCCTGGAGGTGTTTCACAGAGGCAGAGATGTGGTGCTGAGGGACGTGGTTTAGTCTCAGCTTTGGAGGAGTCAGAATGCTTGGACCCAGTGATCTTAAAGGGAAATTCTGTGTTTCTATCCCGGAAGCAGCACCCAGGAGCTGGGGCTTTGGCTTTGCATTAGCTCTGGAGCTGTGTGGTGCAGCAGCAGCAATGACATCCCGTGGAAGTGATGTCATCAGATCCATTTGGAGAAGGATTAGAGCCACAGGCCCTCTGAGAACACCCAGACCCCAGGGACACAGACATGGCCATATGCAGACAGCCATTAAAAGGTGGCTTAGCTGAGATAATGCTAATCAGGATTGCAGAGTTAATTATCCCAGAAGGGAGATGAACCCTAGACTGAAGCCCCCACTTTAGGACAGGGAATGGTGGAAATTGTTCATCAGCTTCTGATTACAATTCAGCTTCAAACTGCCATTCTAACAGGAGAACTGCTTCTGCAGACCAAGGCAAACTCATCTTCCCTGCAGATATCTGGCCACAGGATCTACTTGAATAAAATTTTGTAGGGCTTGCTCCAAGAAGTACCCCAAGGGGCTGGAGCAGGGCCAGAGAAGGGCAACAAAGCTGGTGAAGGGTCTGGAAAACAGATCTGGTGAAGGGCAGCTGGGGGAACTTGGGCAACCAGTCTGGAGAAGAGGAGGCTAAGGGGAGACCTTCTGGCTCTCTACAACTCCCTGAAAGGAGGTTGCAGCCAGGTTGAGACTGGTCTCTTCTGCCATGGAACAAGTGGAATTGGCCTCAAGTTGCTCCAGGGGAAGTTTTGGTTGGACATGAAGAATTTCTTTCCCAGAAGGGTTTTCCAGGCCTGGACCAGATCTCCCAGGACAGTGGTGGTGTCCCCATCCCTGGAGGGGTTTAAAACCTGTGAAGATGTGGTGCTGAGGAATGTGGTTTAGCCCCAGCCTTGGTAGAGCTGGTTGGGCTCTATGCTCTTAAAGGTCTGGACAACCAAGATGATCCTGTGCTTCTCTGATTCCAAAACCTCTGGAACAAAGACAGCCAAACAAGACCCAGCTCTCCTCATTGCCACCCCTGCTCTGGACACAAAGCCTCTCTTGCTGAAGCTCTCCTTTCAAACCCTGCCTGTGCTTGGTGCTCATCCTGCACATGCTCCCTCACCTTCTCCTCTGCCTTCCCATCCCTGAGCAGAGGGCTTCCAGTTGACTGCTCTCATCTCTGCAACTACTCCTTAGAGCCACAAATTTCTGCTATTTATGGAATTTTCCAAGGACCATGGCTATGTTGCTGCTGCTGCTGCTGGTCTTGTCGCCAGAAGTTTCAGCAGTGCAGCAAGATTGGTGGTGACAGATCCAGGTCAAACATCTCCAGTGCTCAACGAGAGAGTGGTGTTTGTTCTGGGAGGAGGTTTCACCTCCATGGGGATCTGCCCAGATGACAGGGATGATATTTTATGGTGTGGTTGCTTCATTTTTTTTTTTTCTTGTCTGTGTGCTTCCAGTGGCACCTGCCTTGAGCAAATCTTAGCTTTTTTTTGCCTCCATCCCAGGAGAGGAATTCTGTCTCTCATGGTAAAGAAGAGAAATCCAGTCAAGTTCTTAGGTTAGAGGCTTGTGCTGGTTCAGAAGCAAGCCAAGAAGCTGGATTGTTCCTATGAAGTCCTGCAAGTTGAGGTGTGCCTGTCTGGGTCCAACACACAGATCCCAGTGACTTCCCTGGAAGATCCTTTGGGACATCATAACTTGACCTCTTGTGGTTTTCCCCAGAGGGGAAAAATGCAGCTGCAACCAGTCTGAAACTATTCTGGGATGACAGGGACAACAGAAGCAAGGCAGCCTTTGAAGTGCAGTTGGTTTGCAGGCAGACCCCAGGATGCCCTGTGACTGCTCACGGGAGGGTCTGCTAAGATGTCTGCTCAGCAGCAGCAAAGCTCATCCTCACTCCAGAATTAGGACACCAGCTCCTTCACCTCCCCACCAGGAACCACCTCTGCCTGTTACCAGGCACCACTGACAAGAGCCTGGCCCCAGCCTTTTGTCTCCCACCCTTTAGCTCCTGCAGAGCTTTGAGCAGATCCCCTCTCAGGTTGCTCTTCTCCAGGCTCAGCAGCCCCAGGGCTCTCAGCCTTTCCTCCTCACAGAGGGGCTCCAGGCCCCTCAGCATCTTTGCAGCCTCCACTGGACTCTCCAGTGGTTCCCTGCCTTTTGAACTGGGGAGCCTAGAGGCAGTACTCCAGATGTGGCCTCATTAGGACAGAGTAGAGGAGGAGGAGAGCCTGTCTCAGCCTGTGGCCATGCTCATCTTAATGCACCCCAGGATACAATTTGGCTTCTTGGCTGGGGGGCACATTGCTGGCTCACTGCTGTGATCTTGGTGTTGTGAACAGCTCTCCCCTTCCATAGAATGGTTTGGGTTGGAAGAGACCTTCAAGATCATGCGGTTCCAAACCTCCTGCCATGGGCAGGGACACCTTCTACTAGCCCAGGTTGCTCAAGGCCTCATCCAACCTGGCCTTGAACACCCCTAAGGAGAGGGCAGTTGGGTGCTGCCTGCAGGTACTGAATGAATTGCTCAGCTTGAGTACAAGAAGATGTCATTTCACAAGGACTGCAGATCTGAAAAGGATAACCAGAAGACAAAAGAAAAATGAAGTGGAAAAGGAGTTTTAAGGCACCTAAGCACCACAATTTCCCCAAAGTTACCAAAATTGATGCAGTGCCTTTGTCATCCCCCGCCCCAATCCAGCCTGGCTGCAAATTGCACTTTACTTGAGAGAGAGAGAGGGAGAAAAAAAATTCCTTCCTCAGAATCCCTGTAAACAGGATTAGCTCATCTGTGGCCATCAGTGGCTGTTAATTACAGCATCAGCACAGGCACCAATTCACTGCCTCCAATTGTCCAGGCAATCTTGACAGTATGCATCAGGAACAAAAGTCCACGAGGAAGTTGTGACACTGAGAGGGTTTCCTTTGGAAATTCTCACAGAATCATGGAATTGTTTAGGCTGGAGAAGATCTTGCAGGTCGTGGAGTCCAACCAGGAACCCAGCACTGCCAGCTCACCACCAAACCATGTCCTTCAGCACCACATCTCCACAGCTCTGAAACCCCTCCTCAGATGGGGACTCCATCACTGCCCTGGCAGCCTGGGCCAGGCTGGGACAACCCTCAAGGGGAAGAAATTGTTCCTCACATCCAACCTAAACCTCCCCTAGTGCAACTTGAGGCCATTTCCTCTTGTCCTATCACTTGTACTATGGGGAAAGAGACCAACCCCACCTGTCTCCCTCCTCCTTGCAGGGGGCTGTAGAGAGCAATGAGGTCTGCCCTTAGCTTCCTCTTCTTCAGACTAAATGCCCCCAGTTCCTCCTCACCAGCCCTGTTCTCCAGACCCTTCACCAGCTTTGCTTCTCTTCTCTGGACCTGCTCCAGCCCCTCAGTGTCCTTCTTGCTGTGAGGGGCTTACACCTGAACCCAATATTTGCCCTGTGGTCTCACTAATGCTGAGTACAACAATCCTCACCCTGGCCCTGCTGGTCACACCATTGCTGATCCAAGCCAGGATGCTGGTGGCCACCTTGGCTACCTGGGCACACAATGGCTCATCTTAACTGCTGTCAACCAACCCCTTCAGCCAGGTTCCAGCCACTCTGCCCCAAGCCTGGAGCCCTTTTTGGTTTGGTGTGACCCAAAAGAAGAAATGCCAACTAACTCCCACTGAGAATTCCTCCTCCCCTGTGCCATGGGGGGGATCACACAGCTGCTCACCACATCCAGTCTTCTAGTCAGAAAAGATTTCTTTCCAAGGGGGTGAAATTGGTTTCCCAAGCCCAGTTCCTCACTGCACAGCAGCCTTTGGTTGAGCTCCTCACCAGGATACTGCCAAGTTAAAATGGTTCTTGCCCTGGTGGATGATGACATGTCCTAGAGTTGTAGGGAACCAACTGTCATTTTAAAATGATTTTGGTATTCTTTCTGACTCCAAAGACACTTAAGGTCCTCCAGGCAAAATAAATCAAAATGTGATCTTATGCTTTAATGGGGTTCTAGGAAGCTCCAAACTGATGGGCACTTCCCTGAGAAAGCCCCAGTAAGGGTCAGTCCATCAATGTACTCAGGACAAGTTTTAGATTCACAGAATCATTTTGGCTTGCCTTCTGTGCCTGAACAGCACCAGTGTCAGGGAAGAGCCATTTGCATCAGCAAACCAAACCTCCTACTGGGAGTGCTGGTGCTGGATTGTCCTCTGAATGTTCTGTGCCACCTCTGACAGCTCCTTTCCTGAGCCTAGGCATGTGCCCTGTAATGGTGGCTTGCTGCAGAACACACCAGTGGTGTGGTGCTGCCCTTTGCTGTGGTGGTGGTGGGCAGCTCTAGGGCATCTGTACTGGTTATAATGGTCCTGGGTGGGATGGAGAGTGATGCTATGGGAAGAGCTGCCTTCTTAGCACAGCACAGGAAAGCAAACTGGAATGTTCAATCAGAATTTTTGATCACAGGTTCCCCAGCACTCTCCCCGTGTGGAAGCATCACAAGTTTCTGTGAAGAATAGATGGAAAAAATAAGCACAGAGGTATGGAAGGTCAGGCCCTGACTGCTACCGGTGGAAGCCATGCACTGAGGTTGAGGTAAGGCCTGGATTACTCATCTGGAGTCTTGCTGTGGGTCAGTGGTGGTGAGGGGACAGAGCAGAGACTCCTGAATCTTGTCACCTAACAGCTGGGTCACATCTCCTCCTGGTTACCATGGCGCTAGACCTGTTCCTGTCCCTGCACCAGCTGAGTGACAGCATCTGAAGGAGATGTGACAACCACCTTATGAACCTCTGGGGAGTAACAGCTGCAGTAAAATGTACTGCAGAAATCTGCTTAAGTTCTTTGCTATGTGGGACACAGGAATTTCTGACACAATCGGGCACCAGGAAGGAAACAAACAACAAAAACCCAGCAGAATCTTTACAGAAGTCTGAATACAAAGAACTGATCCTAAATGGAGACAGCCTCCTTTGGGGTTGGGTATTGGGTGTATCTTAAGGGCTGGACAAGTCAACACTGCTCAGAATCATACAATGGTTTGGGTTGGAAAGGACCTGAAAGACCATCTAGGTCCAAGCCTTCTGCCATGGGCAGGGACACCTTCCACTAGACCAGGCTGCTCAAGCCCCCATCCACACTGGCCTTGCACCTATCCAGGGAGGGGGCATCCACAACCTCCCTGGGCAGCCTGTTCCAGTGTCTCATCATCCTCACTAGAAATAATTTCTTCCTAAAGTCCAGTCTCAATCTCCCCTCTTCCAGCTCAAAGCTGTTGTCCTCGTCCTGTCACTACAAGGTCTTGTCAAAAGTCCCTCCCTGACTGTCCTGTAGCCCCCTTCAGGTACTCCTCAGACCCTTCTCTTCTGCAGGCTGAACAGCTCCAGCTGTCTCAGCTTGTCCCCACAGGGGAGGTTCTCCAGCCCTCTAATATTCATGGCCTCCTCTCCAACAGTTCTGTGTCCTTCTCATGCTGGGGCCACCAGAACTGGACGCGGAGCTTCAGGTGGGGTCTTACAAGAGCAGAGGGTGAAAATCACCTCCCTCATCCTGCTGGTCACTGGCAACCAGTGCAAAATTCCTCTGATTTATGCCTGTTCTTAGTCTATTCCTACTTAGAATATTCATGGCTGTTCCCTCTCCTCTGGTGGTTCGGTTAGACAGTCTGGAAAGCCTTCTCTAGCAAGCCTTGTGCAGTGCTGCACTGCCTGCTTTCAGGGATGAGCACAAATCCTGCCTTGCTGGCTTCAGCGTGGTGCTGGAGGCCAGGATGCACCACCAGCCTCCACTTCCTCCCCCTGCTCGGGTGGAAAGAGAGGGGAAATACCCAAGACATGCAATGAAAACAAAGCTGGGGCGGGGGGAGTCTGATATAAGAGCTGTCAAAAGGTGCCTGCAAAGGGAAGAGCTGTAGGGCTTCACAGTGTGCAGCTGGGAGGAACTGGGAGCTGCTGGCTGGGGCTCAAGAGAAGGATCAATAAAGCCCCAGGGAAGGAGGAGCTGGTGATAAGGCAACAAATTCTGCTCTTGCCTTTGTTTGGCACAAAGGACAGCCTCTTGTCCAGAGCTGCCAGCGGTGACAGGGGACACCCTGATGGCAATCAAAAGGTTCAATAAAAGCTTTTAATGGGGGGGAAGAAGATGCTTGGAGTTAAGGGAGACTATCCAGTGAGCACATCTGCAGTGTGTGCTTCAGAATCATGTGTAAATGAGGAATTAAGAATATATATGTATGAACATACATATATCCACACACACATATTCGTATATGAATATATATATGTATGTCCTTCTCTGGACAGGATGATTTTGAATACAAGGTGGAGAACAGGTTTGGTGAGGAGCAGCTGAGGGAATTGGGCTTGTTTAGTATGGAGAAGAGGAGGCTGAAGGGAGACCACCTGCCTCTCTGCAATTCCCTGAAATGAGGCTGGATCCAGGTGGGGCTTGGTCTCTTCTGTCAAGTATCAGATGAGAGGGAACAGCCTCAATTTGCACCAGGGGAGGTTCAGATTGGACGTTAGAAGAAATTTCCTCACTGAAAGGCTTCCCAGAGACTTGAACAGTCTGTCTGGGGAGGTGGTTGCATCCCCATCTCTGGAGGTGTTTAAAAGCTGTCTAGATGTGGTGCTGAGGGATATGGTTTAGTGCTGGACTTTAGGCAGAGCTAGTCAATGGTTGGGCTGGATAATTTTGGAATCGTAGAATCAATCAGGGTTGGAAGGGACCACAAGGATCATCTAGTTCCAACCCCCCTACCATGCCCACAGACAGCCTACCTTAGATCAGGCTTAAAGGTATTTTCCAACCAAAATGATTCTATAGTGTTGGGATTTATTAGGACTGAGCTGGGCAGCCTAAATGTTGAAGCTGAGCTGTAAATGCTTTCAACAAAAAGGGGCACGAAATAGAAAGCTCTTTTTCCATAAATCATATATTAATACAGACAAAATATTGCTACTCATTCTTTTTGTTCCCCTCTGTAGCAGCCTGACCCAGGGACAGCTGACAGCAAAGCACAGCTAGAATTTTCTTTGTGATTACAAAGAAGAAGAAGGAGGAAAAGAAAAAAAAAAAAAAATTGAGAAAGCTCATTAGGGAAACCTGCCATTTTTAAAAAGGAGACACTAAATTCCTGCCAGAGCATGGAAATTCAGGAGCTGGGAAATGAGATCTGGAGACTTTCAAGAAGCTGGCTCTGTCCAGCTGCAGCCTGCTCCTATGGCATGAATGGATCCAGCACATTTTGGCCCATTCATGTTCAAAGCTCTGGGGACTCCAGTTTCAGTTAAAGATTTATTTATTTATTTAGGTGGTGGGGGGGATAAGAACATTTATTTGAAGACCAGATAACTAAGCTTGGCTGTGATCTATTCAGCTAATAGTCCCAACTGAGCACCATATTAGGAGGATGTTATATTTTATATTGTCTTAAGGAGCTAGGTTGTGTTGCGTTTTTCGAATGATAAAAGCACCCAAAAAACCCTAGATAAACCCAAGCAGTGTCTGTGCAGCTGCTTGCCTGGAAAAGAAAGGCAGTTTTGAGGACTGAGCTGAATATTGTTAATTGTGTATCAATATGATTAATGAATTTTCTGCTTTTTTCTGATGAGTATCTGGAAAACTCTCAGAATTGTGAATTAATTTTTGCTCAGGTGGTGAAATTTATTTCAAATAAGTCTCAGAA
>VWZI01017594.1:218799-230601 GCA_013396835.1 Psilopogon haemacephalus | reverse complement strand
GGGGGGGGAGGGGGAAGGTGGACACAGCTGAGCCTCTGTCTTCTCCCCTCTTCTTTCTGCTCTCCTCCTCCTCCCCTCTTCTTTTTCCTCCCTGGGCACCCTTTTCTCTTGGTTTGTAGTGGGGAGCAGCCATGAGAACGGGCCCTAGATGAGGTCCTCCCCCTCTCTCCCTAGTCTTCCTCTCCTTAGGTCTTATCGGGAAGCAGCCATGAGGATGCCTCAAGTCCTCTTCCCCCAGACACCCAATTCCCCGGTCCCCTTCTTCTCCTCCTTTATTGGGGAGCAGCTGCGAGGATGCTCCCTGTCCCCACCAGCCACCGGAACTCCTATTCCCCCGACCTCTGCTCCCTCTCCTTTAGCAGAGAGCAACAGGGAGGATGCCTTGAGCACCCTCCCCTAACAGCCGGAGCACCCCTACTCCCCAGTCCGCTTCCCCTTTATCAGGAAGCAGCTGCGAGGATGGTCCCAGCCCTCCGCAAGCACCAGACTCTCCATTCCCTGTCCCCTTTCCCCCCTTTCCTTTAGCGAGCAGTAGCTGTGAGGGTGTCGCCGCCACCCACCCCGTCCACCAGACTTCCCCGAGCCTTCATCCGCCGAACCCCTCTACTCATCCCCTTCCGCAGGCTTGGGCGGCTCATCCCGCTGCGGAGCGGAGCGGGGCGGGGGGGGGGGAGGGCAGGGCGCGCCTGTCGCCACTACCGGCTGGGTCTGGCTGTCCGTGTGCGGTCAGATGGAGGGGGAGAGGTGGTGCGGGGGACTGGGGTTTTGGCCAGCCCCGGCTCCAGGGTGTGCGGCAGGGGAAGGAGGAGATATTGGCGGGTTTGCTGTTGTCTTCGGCTCCATTTTTCGGTGTTTAGAGCGCGCGGTTCGGTCCCTTCGTCGCGGGTCCTGCCCCTGTGCGGTGCAGCTGGTGCGGATTCCTGTCAGGATCCGTGCGGAAGCACAAGCCGCGGCTGTGCGCAGTGTCCATGCCGGAGCTGTGCTTGCTGGAAACAACGGTATGAAAACCCGGGCAGAAATCGTAGCTGTGTTTGTCCTCTCTCTTGAGAGAATCGCAGAACTGTTTGTGTTGGAAAAGCCCTCTAAGATCCTTGAGTCCAACCTTCAACACACCACCACCATGGCTGTTAAACCATGTTCCCAAGTGCTATGGCCACACATTTTTTGAATGCCTCCAGGGACGGTGACACCACCGCCTCTCTGGGCAATCTGTTGACTTCAAATATACCAAAGATATTCTCTGGGGCAAGGGGCTATAAGTAGAACATCATTGTTAAAAATGTTTCTTTGTTATTTGTTGTGTTCATTTTGGTCCAAAACTATATGGGGGACAGGCATGTACAGAAGTTCTGGGTCAGAGAATTGGCAAATTAGCAGCAATGGTCTGAAAAGTTGTAGGGCAGATTTAGGTTGGACATTAGGAGGAAGCTTTTCACAATGAGGGTGGTAAAACATGAACAGGTTGCCCAGGGATGTGGTTCAGGTCTCGCCCTCGAAGATCAGACTTGATGTGGTTCTGAGCAGCCTGATCTAGTTGGAGGTCACTGCAGGGGGAGGTGAACAAGATGACCTTTGAGGGTTCTTTCCAACCTGATGCGATCTGTGAGTCTGTAACAAGTGATAAGAAGAAACAGCCTTGAGTTGCCCCTGGAAAGGTTTAGGTTGGACATGAGGAAAAGCTTCTTTCCCCAGAGGGTTGTCAATACCTGCACCCAGGTTGCCCAGGGCAGTGGTGGAGTCTGTATGGAATCATAGAACGTTTAGCTGGAAGAAGCCTTTAAGACCATTGAGTCCTGCTAATGCTGCCAAGTCTATCAGCAAACCATGGCCATCAGTGCCACATCTACATGGCTCTGAAACTCCCCCAGGGACAGTGACCCCACTACTTCCCTGGGTAGCCTGTTCTAACGCTTAACAAATCTTTCAGTAAAGAAATTGTTCCTTGTATCCATTCTTGAGGCTATTTTCTCTCATCCTGTCACTTGTTCCTTGGGAGAAGGGACCAACCACTACCTCACTACAACCTCCTTTGAGACAGCTCTAGAGAGCAAGAAAGTTTCTCTTCAGCATTCTCTGCAAGGTTCATCATCCCTGGAGGGCTTTCAAAGCTGTGCAGATGTGGTGCTGAGCCACATGGTTTAGTGGTGATCTGCAGTGCTGGGTTAGTGGTTGGACCTCATGATCTTAGAGACCTTTTCCAGGCTAAACCCTTCTGTGATTCTATGGTGAGTGCCTGGCTGTCACTGGGAGCCAGCTCCTGGGCTCTCCCTGGAGCAGCTCACATTGGAACGTGGTTCTTCAGCCCTGCCTCTGCCTCCAGTGTGGGCTGGCAGGGCTCCAGGAAGGGGGTGTGTGTCTTGGCCAAAAGCTGGTGGTTTAAGGAAACACACAGTTCCTAATCTGCCATCAGAAAAAAGCAAATATGCAGCAATTTAGTGAAGTGAAAGTGCAAGCCTCTGGGGAACACGGAGCTTGTGCTTCTGAGATGTTCCCAGTGCTCAGCCATGTTCTGGCTTCAATCCTTTTGGTCACTTGGATCAAGAGCATGTGTGCAGACTTTATCTGCTGAGGTTTTTCCTGTAGCTTCAAATCCTCTCTGGCTGGTGTCTGGAGGCTTATGGTAAAGCCAGCACACAGCACTCCTGTGTGAAGAAGCAGCTAGTTCCCTGGAAAGAACCTAGTTCTAACCCCCTGCCATGGGCAGGGACACCTTCCTGTGTTGCTCAATGTCTCATCCAACCTGGCCCTGATCACCTCCAGGGAGGGGACATCCACAACCTCCCTGGGCAACCTATTCCTGTATCTCCCCACCCCCACTGCTAAGAATTTCTTCCCAACATGATGTGTTTGATGCTTGTGATGCTTCCAACCATAGGCAGAGCAGGAAGATTTAGCCCCACTGAGAAATCTGATGATGCTTTGTGCCAACTGCTTGTCAGAAATCTTGTTTGGGTGTTGCTATAGGAATTCTCCTCCATTTGTGTGTTGCTGACAGCATTTTCTGTGCTGATCTGTCATGCTTGGAGATAAATAAGAGGGGGTAGGTGTGGAATGACAAAAATGTTGGCAGGTTGGTGATGGCTATGTTGGCAGCAGTGTCCTGGGCTATCAGCTGCTGCCTGAACCAGGTCCCTCTTGAAGTGCCAGGCAGAAATCAGGTGCTACAAACCAGACGCCAAGCAGAGAGCAGAAGTGCCTGCCTAGATGCTGAGATATGAGGCTTGGGCACAAGATTTGCAGGGCCATAGGTGAGCTTTTCTGATTAGCAGGACCTGGGAGGACTGGAAATGATCACAGAATCATAGAAAGGCAGTGATTGGAAGGGATCTGAAGATCATCAAGTCCAACCCCCCATACCAAAGCAGGATCACCTAGGGCAGGTCACAAAGGAGCATGTCCAGATGGGTGCAGTGACTAAGGCTACTGCTCCCCCGGGAGACACCTGCACAGGAACTTCCTTTGGATCAGCCACCAGCCTTTGTGGGAAGTAAGAGAAGCTCGCTGCTGTAGTCCATGGATGGATGGGTGGATGTTGGAGCAGACCCTGTACTTCCAGTGGGTGAAGTACTTGGCCCATCCTTGAAGCGACAGAGGACAAGAGTGTTCCTGAGCTTCATCTCACTTCCTGTGGGCAGCAGATGGAGGGAGAGGATTGTGCTGCTCTGCTCAAACCCTTCCTGCAGCTCTTGGGGCCAGCTGTAGAGTTCTCAGCACAGCAGAGACATGGACCTGTTGGAGCAGGGACAGAGGAGGCCACAGCAGTTGCAGGAGGGCTGGAAACTCACTGCTGTGAGGCCAGGCTGAGAGAGCTGGGGTTTTTCAGCCTGGAGAAGACTTCAGGGAGGCCTTCTGGTAGCCAAGCGGAAAGCTGGGGTCAGACTTTTGAGCAGGGCCTGTTGTGACAGGACAAGGGGTGATAGTTTGAATTAAAAGAGGGAGATTCAGATTGGAGAGAAAGGAGGCAGTTTGTAGTGTGGGTGGTGAGACCCTGGCTCAGGTTGCCCAGAGAGGCAGGAGATGGCCCCTGCCTGGCACCACTCCAGGTGAGGTTATGCAGTGCAACCTACTCTAGCTGCAAATGTCCCTGCTGACTGCAGGGGTGGGACTGGATGAGCTTTAAAGGTCCCTGCTGACCCAACCATTCTGGGGTTCTATGGAACAGCTCAGCCCCTAGCAGGGGCCCCTCCCTGACACAGACGGGACAGCACATCCCCTCTTCTTCTTGTGACCTCACTTCATGAACCTGGTCACCCACCCTGGAGGTGACTCAGTGTGGTTATCTCTGCCACTGCTCCCACAGCAGAGATGAAAGCTCCAGGTTTCCTCTCTCTTATCAGGCACCTGCTCTTGGCCCCAGACATTACTCACATCCTTCAAGTCACATCTTGTTTTGCATATTTAACACCAACTGTGCTTCATTTCCTTCCTTCCCCTGCAATTCAGCTCCTGGGCCTTACCTGGCTATAGGAAATGCAGTCTTGGTGTTGAGTTGTGACAGCATTTGGGGTTTTCAAGATGACTTTCCCACCTTAGGCTCTGCCTGAAGCTGGATCTCTGGGTTATTTTGGCAATCTACAGGACTCAGTCACTTGATTATAGATGAGTAAGGGATCTGTGGGAAATATTTCCAGTTCTTCCTATTTGAATAGATTTATTTGCAGAATCACAGAATAGTTAGGGTTGGAAGGGACCTTAAAGATCATCCAGTTGCAACCCCCTGCCATGGGCAGGGACACCTTCCACTAGCCCAGGTTGTTCAAGGCCTTGAGCACCTTCAGGAATGGAGCATCCAGCACCTCCCTGGGCAACCTGCTCTAGTGGCTCACCACCCTCACTGTAAGGAATTTCTTTCTCATCTCCAGTCTAAATCTGCTTTCCTCCAGCTACCCTCATCTCAAGGACCAAATATTGTGAATCTTTCTTTTTTTTTTTTTTTTTAAATTTTGTTTTTCTTCCCCTAAATATTTATTTACAGTTCAAGTCAATAATCTCCAGAAACACAATTCTGCTTACAAACGGAATTCCTGGGCTGCATTCCCAGGCCTTCCCATGTGACTGGAGCATTTTTAGCAACTAAGTGAACAAATGCAAACATATTTTCAGGGCAGTGGAAGTGTTGCTATTCACATTCTCTCGGAGTGCCTGGGAGCCCTGGCCCCATGTCTCCTGAGATGTGCCGATCCTGGTCCTGCTCTCCCAGCAGCCCAGGCTGTGATCACAGAGTCACAGAATGGTTTGTGTGGGAAGAGACCTTTCAAGCTCACCTCGTCCAACTCCCCTGTAGCCAGCACAGGCATCTGCAAATAGAGTAGGTTGCTCAGAGCACCTAGAATGGTTCCAGGGATGGGGCATCTCCCATGTCTCTGGGCAACCTGGGCCAGGATCTCACCAGCTTCAGTAGAAAAGATTCCTTCTTTCTCTCCAGCCCAAATCTCCCTCTTTTAATTCAAACCATCACCCCTTGTCCCATCACAATGTGCCCTGCTCAAAAGTCTCACAGCAGAGGGCTTCCAGCTCTGCCATCATTGCTGTAACCTTCTCTGGCTCTGCTCCAGCAGGTGCATGTTGGCATGGCTCTGTAGAGTGCCTTCTTTGAGCCAGGGTCTGTCCAGGGCTTTTTTTCTCAATCAGCTCCTGTTCCTTGCCCACTACTTAACTCCCCATTCTAAAAGACAGGAAAGAGCAGCCCACACCTCCTTGTACCTCTACAACTCCCCATCCCAGCAGGAGGATGCTTAACCCAACCTGCCTATAGTATACCCAAAGAACAGAAAGTTAAAAATGGGCAGAATCAAAAAGATGCTATTGCTGAACATGAATTAATTAAGTTAATTAGCAAGTGGGAACTGAACAAGATGTAACAGAATCAAGCTGCAGCTAAGGACCCAGCTTTTGAGGTGCAGGAAATTCCTTTCAGTGCTTGGAGGGCCTGATCTGAAAGCTGGGGACAGACTTTAGTGCAGGGCCTGATGTTACAGGACAAAGGGTGATGGTTTGAAACTATAAACTATATAAACTGGAGCACTGTGTGCAGTTCTGGAGCCCCCAACACAAGAACAACACATGGGACTGTTGGAGTGAGTCCAGAGGAGGACCATGAAGATGATCAGAGGGCTGAAGCAGCTCTGCTATGAGGACAGGCTGAGTGAGTTGGGGTTTTTCAGCCTGGAGAAGAGAAGGCTTCAAGGAGACCTTATGGCAGCCTTCCAGTATCTGAAGGGGGCCTACAGGAGGGCTGGGGAGGGACTGTTCACAAGGTCTGGTAATGACAGGATGAGGGGGAATGGGTTTAAACTGGAGATTTAAATGGGATGTTAGGAGGAAGCTCTTTACAGTGAGGGTGGTGAGACACTGGCACAGGTTGCCCAGGGAGGTTGTGGCTGCTCCCTCCCTGGAGGTGTTCAAGGCCAAGCTGGATGACCTGTTCTAGTGGGAGGTGTCCCTGCCTATGGCAGGGGGTTGGAACTGGATGATCTTTGAGGTCTCTTCCAACTGAAACCATTCCATGATTCTTTAAGAGGGAGATTGAGACTAAAGGAAGGGTTGTTTGTTTTTGGTTTTTTTTTTCCTTCTGAGGGTGATGAAAACTTGGCCCAGGTCTCACCAAGAACAGGCTGTGTGAAAGCAGGATGCTGAGCCCCACGTCAAGAGCACCAACTCCACTACACCTCCAGCCCGGGGCCGTGAGGTTGGTGCTGTCGTGTGCCAAGGCTCAGGAGGACACGAGGACGAGCGAGTGGAGTTTGCCCATCCCCTTCTGCTGTGTTTTGGTTAGCTGCAAAATATTTTGTTGTGAGAAACTCCAGATGGATGTGAATGTTCTCAGGGGTGGAGGGAACAAGCGAAGGGAGAAAGTTAGTCATCATCCTGGCAGGCCAGAGCTGCTGAGGACAAGCGCGGGATGAGGCACATGGGCAAAAATAGCCCAAATTTCAAAGGCAATAGGATGTGATGGTCGAGAGAAAACACTCTGAGCAAAGCTTCACAAGCGTCTTGGTGCACAGCAGAGGGCAGGGGCTGCTCTTATCTCTGGGACAAACAGAAAATGACAGGCAAGTGGGAAATTTGAGAGGCTGATGTGGAAACACAGAAGGGTTTATTGGCCCAGAGCTATAGGCACGGTGAGAGTTATGTTTGAGCCCCATGTATAACTCCTCTCTTCAGTCTAAAATTGAAGTCTCCTGTCCATGCTGACACTTTCCAAGGCTGTTTGAGTTATGTTGATACTCTTTGAAATGATTGATGTTAGAAGGGTGAAGTTCTGCACCTGGGGAGGAGCAACACCAGGTACCAGTACAGGTTAGGGGCTGAGCTCTCTGGAGGAGGACTTGGGAGTGCTGGTGGGTAGGGAATTATCCATGGGACAGCAGTTTGCCCTTTTGGCCAATAAGGTCTGGGGTGCATTAAGAAGAGTGTGGTTAGCAGGATAAGGAGGTTCTCCTGCCCCTCTACTCTGCCCTGGTGAGACCACATCTGGAGTTCTGGGTCCAGTTCTGGGCTCCCCAGTTCAAAAGGGACAGGGAAATGTTAGAGAGTGTCCAACAGAGGCAATGAGATGAATGGTATGGATGACATGATGAAGGGCATGGAACATCTGTCTGATGAGGAAAGGCTGAGAGCCCCTGGGGCCACTTAGCCTGAGGAAGAGAAGGCTGAGAGGGAATCTTTGGAATGTTTATAAATATCTGAAGGGTGGGTGTCAAGAAGGAGCCAGTCAGTGGTGCCCTGTGAAAGCACAAGGGGCAATGGATACAAGCTGGAACCTTCAACATGAGGACAAAGTTCTTCTCAAAGGTGTGAGAGTGCTGGAGCCTTGGAGCAGGCTGCCCAGAGAGGCTGTGGAGTCTCCTTCTCTGGAAACTTGCAAGACCCACCTGGATGCCTTCCTGTGTGACCTGCCCTAGGTGATCCTGCTCTGGCAGGGGGGTTGGACTGGGTGATCTGTGAAGGCTCTTTCCAACCCTTAACATTCTGTGATTCTTTGTAGGCATTTTGACTTAATGCATTGGGCTTGTGAATTCCTTTTGTTACAGTAGATGCTGAGAGAGAGATGTTGAGGTTTCACCTCCCAACCTGTCTTCATGATCGTAGTCATTAGAAGTGGAATGGTTGCAGTCTGGAAATGACCCTGACTTTTCATAACCCAATCTAATTTTGGTCCCCAAGACTGTCAGGAATGTTCAGTTCTGGGAGATGATCTGCTAAGGGATATCCCTGACAGGAGCTGGGCTACTGAGGGGACAAGGAGCCCTCACAATTGTTTGGTCACATCAAGACAAATTCAGTGAGATAATTAATACACTTAGCTGGAGTGGTCCTGCTGATGAGATCCCTGGGGTGTCCCAGGCAGGAACCCTTGTCCAGCAGCCAAAGGACTCCAAGGTCAGCAGGTCCAAAGGATGTGGGGAAGGCTTTGTTATTGCTCTTCAGCGATTTGTAGTGAAATTTGCAGAGTAGTGAAACCAGAGGTTGGGTGGAAACCACCAGCTGATTCCACTTCTCTGCATCCAAGTGAGGACTTTACCACCCAGACAGTTTTGTTTTTTTAATTTTTTTTTTCCTTCTAACAAAATATACTTCCATGTCCCTTTTCTGTTCTGGGATCCCTTAATAAGCCTGGAATGACCTACCAAAGATCACAGACTCATAGGCTGGTTTGTGTTGTCAAGCACCACTAAAGGTTACCCAGTCCAACCCCCCTGCAGTTATCAGGGACAGCTGCAACTAGAACAGGCTGGTCAAAGCCCCCAGACAACCTGACCTGCAATGGTGCCAGGGATGGGACATCTCCCACTTCTCTGGGCAGCCTGGGCCGGGCTGTCATCAGCCTCAGTGTCAAACATTTCTTCCTTCTCTCCAGTTTGGATCTCCCTCTTTTAGTTTCAAACCACCACCCCTTGTCCTGTCACCACAGGCCCTGCTCAAAGGTCTGTCCCCAGCTTTCTGACTGACTCCTGAGAGGCCACCAGAAGGTCTTCTCTGGAGCAAGATGTTGTTTTGTCAAGGAGGAACCTGCTGAGATAGTTTGGGGACAGCCCAAAGCAGAGCCTGTCTTGCACACTCTCCGAAGTCCTGCCTGCACCTGCACTGCTGATGGAGTTCTCTTTTCTGGCCGTGCTGATCCTGGTGCTTACAAACTGAGATGATTTCCTGTGTAGGCAGCAGCAGCAGCAGCATCCCAAGAAGCCCTTGATGTTGTGTCAGGAGGATGTTGGTGATGGGCGTGCTCTGGACGTGGTTTATCCCCATGTAAGGGTTTCATGCCTGGGGGATTAGATGGAGCTTTTAAAGAGAACAGAGTGTATCTCCAGTGCAAGTGTTTTTGTTTTCCAAGTCAAACAGCACGTTGTGGATACGGGGAAGAGTGTGGCTCGCAAAAAAACAAGTCGCTATTTATGGATGCTCCAGCAGCTCAGGGAGGTTGGATGGTGCATTTTTAGCAGCAAAGACTTGGCCATTTGATACAGGGGGATTAGGATTTGATGAGCTGCAGGGCAGAGGTTTCGGTCTCAGGTTTTGTCATTTGCTGCTCGGGGCTGGAAAAGCCTTGGGCTGTTAAACTGGTGAATGTCTAGCTCTGGGATAGCAGCTTACAGTCTCCCAGGAGAAAGCACAAGGAGGATATATCTCAGCACAAAAGGGACATGGACCTGTTAGAAAAGGGCCAGAAGAGGCCACAGCAATGATGGGAGAACTGGAAGCCCTCTGCTGTGGGACTAGCCTGAGAAACTTGGGGGTGTTCAGTCTGGAGAAAATAAGGCTCCAGAGAGACCTTCTGGTGGCCTTTTGATGCTTAAAGGGGCCAAGAGGAAAGCTGGAGACAGACTTTTGAGCAGGGCCTGTTGTGACAGGACAGGAGTGGTGGTTTGAAACTAAAAGGAGGAGATTCACACTGGAGAGAAGGGAGAAATGTTTGATACTGTGAGTGAGAGCCTGGCCCAGGTTGCCCAGAGAGCTGGGAGATGTCCCATCCCTGGAACCATTCCAGGTCAGGTTGTTTGGTGCTCTGAGCAACCTGCTCTAGTTGCAGCTGTCCCTGCTGAGTGCGGAGGCTTGGACTGAATGACCTTTAAGAGAGTCCCTGGGGCTACCTGTTCCACTCAACATGAGGAGAAGCTTCTTTGCTGCGAGGGTGTCAAAGCTCTGGAGCAGACTGCCCAGAGAGGTTGGGGAGTCTCCTCCTCTGGAGACTTTCAAGACCCATCTGGATGCCTTCCTGTGTGGCCTGCCCTAGGTGATCCTGCTTTGGCAGTGGGATTTGGCTCAGTGATCTCCAGAGGTCTCTTCCAACCCCTAACATTCTATGGTTCTATGATTTTCTGCAGAGCATCACCTACAAAAAGACCCATCAGTGCTTACAGGGTTTATTCACAGAATCAGTCAGGGTTGGAAGGGACCACAAGGATCATCTAGTTCCAACCCCCCTGCCATGCCCAGGGACACCCTACCCTAGATCAGGCTGGACAGAGCCTCATCCAGCCTGGCTGCAAACACCTCCAGGGATGTGGCCCCAACCACCTCCCTGGACAACCCGTTCCAGGCTCTCACCACTCTCATGCTGAACAACTTCCTCCTCACATCCAATCTGAATCTCCCCACCTCCAGCTCTGCTCCATTCCCCCTAGTCCTGTTACTACCTGAGAGCCTAAGAAGACCCTCCCCAGCTTTTTTGTAGGCCCCCTTCAGATCCTGGAAGGCCACAATAAGGTCACCTGGGAGCCTTGCTCTGCATTCAGTTCATCCTCTGCTCTGCGTTCAGTTCACCCTCAGCAGCACAAGATCAGGAGATGGTTTCCTAGGTGCTGCTGGACTTTGGTTTCAGGATGAAGAGGTGCTTATTTGTAGCTGTGTCAGTGCTTACATGGTTTAATCCTCGCTCTGCAGGCAGCTCACCCTCTGAACGATGATTTTCAGCATCACAAGATCAGGAGATGGCTTCTTAGGTGCTGCCAAACTTTGGTTTTGGGCCAAAGAGTTGCTTGCGTAGCTGCGTGTGCTTGCCGGTGGCTGTCAGCAGAAGGCTGAGAGTGACACTGGAATTCCTGTCCAAACAGAGCTGGTTTCTTCACATTATAAAAAAGGGAGGGAAATAAAAAAAAAAAAAAAAAAAAAAAAAAAAGAAGGAAAAAAAAGGAGAGGAGCAAAGCAATGCAGGGAGGAATTTTTAGCACGTTGTCATGCAGCACGCTCTGTTTCCTGGCTTCGCTGTTCAAGCTGTGTAATAATATTTATATACAAATGCTGACTGTGATTTTCCACCCCGGAAAAAGGAGCTGGCTTTTGTAAGTGCTGTGTGTGATGTAAAGCAGAGGGGCCCGGAGCTTGCACATAGTGTGTGTGTGTGTGTGTGTGTGTGATTGAATTGTTTGAAAAGAGATGGTTTCAAGGAAAGTTGCCATTCTTGCTCCATAAGCACATTCTCCTCAAGTAAAGGTCAGTCTGCTCTTCTAAAGTTGCTCTTGGAAGGGAGGGGGAGGTTCTTCCTGTTGCCTTTCCTCTGTTCCTACCTTTATGAAGTGTTCTGCAGAATATGAAGTAATTAATTGTTGGGCTGAAAAAGCTCTTGGACCATGCTGGGGCCATTTGGCCTTGTGAAGAGAAGGCTCTGTGAAGACCTTAGAGCATCCTTCCAGTGCCTCAAGAGTGCTGCAGGAGAGCTGGGGAGGGACTTTTTACAAGGACTTGTAGTGATAGAATCATAGAATGGTTTAGGTTGGAAGAGACCTTAAAGATCATCCATTTCCAGCCCCCCCTGTGCCATAGGCAGGGACACCTCCCACTAGATCAGGTCATTCATGGCCT
>VWZI01017594.1:178888-218777 GCA_013396835.1 Psilopogon haemacephalus | reverse complement strand
TCAGGTCGCTCAAGACCTCATCCAGCCTGGCCTTGAGCAATCTGCTCTAGTGGGAGGTGTCCCTGCCTATGGCTGGGGATTGGAACTGGGTGATCTTTAAGGCTCCTTCCAGCCCAAATGGTTCTGTGAAAGCTGAATTCGAGCTGGGAAGCAGTGCTGGGAGGCACAGCCATGACTGGATGTGCACTGGCATGTGGAAGAACACTTTTGCCCCCAAAGAACCAAGCTGCTCATTCTCCTCAGAACCAACACCTGTGTCCCACAAGCACACAGACTCCTTTTGCTGTCTGAATGATCACATTGAGTCTCTGAAGCTTTTCTGGAGCTGCGATTTAGACACAGTTCCAAGGCAAAATTGCTGCCTTTTGGCTCCAGCCAAGGAAACTCCTCTGACACCTTGCCAGTCACCAGCACATTTCTGATCCTGCTGTCCTGGGGCCTTAGTTTTCATCTGGAAGTCTCTGCTGCTAGCAATCCCTTGGTGGACTGGACAGAGATTAATGGCACATCATGCTGAGATGTGTATGTTCATCTTCTGATCCCTGCTTGACCAAAGAAGGTTGGATTACAGCTTTGTTTTATCCTGCTGCAATGACAGAATCCAGATGTGAGCATCCTAAGTCTCTGAAGTCCCTGTTTTCTTTCTCCTTTGTAAACTCTTTGAGGCCAGGGCTGTCATTCTGGCTGTGGAGCTCCTGGTGTAGAATCATAAACTGGTTTTGCTTGGAAAAGGCCTTGGAGATCATGGAGCTCAACCATTCCCTAATTCTACCAACTCTGGTGCTAAACCATGCTCCTCAGGATCGCATCTCTGCCTCTTCAAACACCTCCAGGGGTGGGGATCCACTTCTCTGTGGAGCCTGTTCCAGTCTTTGAGAGCACTTTCAGAGTTTCTTCTAATATCTGAACTAAGCCTCCCTCGGTGCATGTTTCTCAGCACCACATCTATGTGGCTTTTAAATCTCTCTAAGGATGTGGACTTCATAACTTCCACAGAAAAAACCAAAACACTGTGGAGATGTGGTGCTGAGGGCCATGATTTAGTGGTGACCTGGCTGTGCTGCTTTGAGGGTAGGGCTGGAGGAGCTCAAAGGGCTCTTCCAACCAACATGACTCTGATTCCATTCTATCTGTAGATGCAGGTTTGATGTTCACATCTTGCTGTTGGGAGGGGACATGTCTTGGGTGAGGAAGGATCTGCTCGTGCTGGTGGATGCCCAGGGCATTGACTAGAGTGAGCAGGTTGAAATGATAGCCCCAGATTCTCATGGTGGGTGAGGCCAGATGTTCTTGCTCTCTTGGCATCTCTTGGGTGGCATCTTGCAGACCTGCACCCTGGGCCGGTAAACAAGTTCAGACTTTGGTCTTTGTCAGCTGAGCTGAGGACCTGTCCAAGCTTCCATGGCTTTATGGAAGGGTGCCTCAACCAGAGCCTTGGCTGATAAGAGTGCAAATGTCTGAGCCGTGCCAAAGTGCTGAGGAATGTTTGCAAGGTCAATGATGCCTTTAGGCTGGAGAAGAGAAGGGTGAGAGGGGATCTTACGAATATCTGAAGGGTGGGTGTCAAGAGGAAGGGGCCAGGCTCATCTCAGTGGTGGTCTGTGATAGGGCAAGGGAGAGTGGATACAAACTAGAACTCAGAAGCTTCCACCTCAGCATGAGGAGAAACTTCTTTGTTGTGATGGTGCTGGAGCCCTGAAGCAGACTGCCTGGAGAGGTTGTGGAGTCTCCTTCTCTGGAGACTTTCAAGATCTGCCTGATGTGTTCCTGTGCCCCAGGTGATCCTCCTCAGGCAGGGGGGCTGGAATGGATGATCTGTGGAGATGCCTTCCAACTTCTACCATTCTGTGATGCCCACAATTTATTTGTAGGCTAGTGGCTGTTTTCTCCTCCCCAACTGAAATGCTTTGGTTCAGAGGATGAACTGTGTGCAGAGTGAGGATTAAACCTTGTAAGCACTGATGGGTCCTTTGTAGGTGATGCTCTGCAGAAAATCATAGAGCCATAGAATGGTTAGATGGGACCTCTGCAGGTCACTGAGTCCAACCCCACTATCAGAACAGGATCACCTAGGGCAGGCCACACAGGAAGGCATCCAGATGGGTCTTGAAAGTCTCTAGAGAAGCAGACTCCACAACCTCTCTGTGCAGCCTGCTCCAGGGCTCCAGCTCCCTCACAGTAGAGAAGTTTCTCCTCTTGTTGAGATGGAAAATCATTTGAAGTGGATAAGAACTTCATCTTTTTCTTTCTTTCTTCAGGTTTTTCAGCCAGTTGGGAAGGAGCCTTGGAACAGATGTACTCCTAGTTTGTTCCATTTATCACATTAAAAAATAGAGAAAAGACAATTTCAGCTCATTTACTGCTTTATTAGTTCAAATAACCAGCTTTTCTAATCAATGTGTATGGCAAACACCAGGCTTGCAGAGCTGGCAGGAGCAATGGCAGAATTAATGAGAGTGTCCTTGTTTATTGTCTGGTAACAAGGCAGAGAGTTGACATCTAATTCTGCTCTTCTATTCATTTTAGGACAGGAAAAAACCAAAAAAACCCCAACTTTCAAACATTTCAGGGTTGAGGTTCATGTGTTGTTGTTCCCCCTCACACACACACCTCCATGCATCCATTTGAGGAAACACAGCTGGAAATGAGCAGGGCTGTAGGGGAAACCTTCACCAAGGCAGAGATCTGAGCAACGTCTAAGGGAGCTTTTTGCTCTTGTTTATCTAGAGATTTTTATTGATTTTTTTAAAAAAAATTATGATTATTTTGTTTTCCTGTCCTTTCCAAAAATACTGATTCAATTTATGAGGTGATGGAAGAGGCTGGGAGAATAATTTTACCTATGATTGCAACACTGTCCAAGTAATTACTCAGGGAAGAGAGCAAAGATCTGCTGATATCCTCCTGGAGATGTTTCTCATCTGGAATACAGATCAATCTGAGCCATTTTTAATTGAGGGGAGGGGAGGGGGATGTGTTTTGATGTTTTAAATTTTTTTTTAAAAGTGCCTCTAGAGGAAGGAAACTGCACAGAATGCAGCAAGGTTCTAGCTCTACTTTGCTGACGTTTGTTTGGTACCCATCACCATTTGTCGGTCATCATTTGTGCACTTGTTTAGGCACCAATTCCAGACTGGTGGGACTGGGAGATCTGGAGATCATCCAGACTAAGCAGTTTGGGGTTTCTCCTCCTAACAGTGAGTCCTCCCTCCCATTCCTTCCCTGGGAGCAGTAAAAGCTGCTGCTGTGTCTCCTGAGTGATCCCCACCCGTGTGGTTATTAAACTACCTGAGGTTTTTATGGATCTATTCGTGCTGGTTTCCAGTATAACCAATGAGGACCTGTTGGCTTTTTTTGCCACCTAGTGCTTCTGTCCCTGCATTGCTGTGAGGTTGGTACGTGGGAGGGGAGAGGAACCATATGCTGCAGCCAAATGCCTGCTTGGTTTCTCAGAGGCATTTCCCCGCACCAGCAGAATTGAAACTTGAGCCTTCAGCCTTCTGTGTTTTGCCAGAGACCTACTGAGGGTTGTGGCAAACCTTCTCTCTTACCCCATGGGCAAAGCAGGTTTGTAGAATCATAGGATGGTTTTGGTTGGAAAAGACCTCTAAGGTTGTTCAGTCCAAACTTCAACCCAACACCACCATGGCCACTAAGCCATGTCCCCAAGTGCCATGGCCACACATCTGCAAGGATGGGGACTCCACCACCTCACTGAGCAGCCTGACCACTCTTGCAGCAAAGAACTTGTTCCTCATCTCCGACCTAGACCTCTCTGGCACAACTTCAGTTCATTTTCTCATCCTCTGTCACCTGATAGTAGGGAAGAGTCTAACCCCCACCTCATTGCAACCTGCTCTCAGGGATTTCTAGAGAGCAGCAAGATCTCCCCTCAGCCTCAGAGGGAATCTTCTCTGTGCTCATCAAGAGCAACAGGGTGAGAGACCTGACTCTTCTCAGTGGTGCCTGGGGACTGGACAAGGGGAAACAAACACACACTGGAACCCAGGAGGTTCCATCTGAACAAGAGGAGAAAATTCTTTAGTGTGAGGATGCTGGAGCCCTGGAGCAGGCTGCCCAGAGAGGCTGCGGAGAGCTTCCAACCCCACCTTCCTCTGGAGATCTTCCACCTGGCCATCATGATCCTGGACAAACTGTTGTGGGTGCCCCTGCATTGGACCGGGTGATTTGCAGAGGTCCTTTCCAACCCCCACCCTGCTGGAATTTGTACAGCTAATGCTGTGTCCCATGCAGGGGGATCACCCAGGCTGCTGTCCACTGCTTGCTAGGCAGTCAGTTTAGGAGATCTTAGCTCCCTTTGACCAGAGAAGCTGCTTGCTATGCTGAAGCTGAGGAGGAGAACCACGAAACAGAGGAGCTGCAGGGAGAGCCAGCAGGCATGGCTTTCCTTTGCCTGCTGGTTTTATTTGACACTGTCCTTAAACATAAGGTCATTTTATAGCCTGCCCGAGGGCTGCCAGGCAGAGGAAGTTACCTTGTGAAGGAAGGAACCAGCCCATACTGACTAAATATTGTCAATTGTGGACTGAATGGAGGCCATGGCTTGAAGAACCTCAATAGTAGCTCTTTGTGTCCCTGGCCACCTCCTGCCAAAGTACTTTCCATAATGAGGCGTAGAACATATTTACATTCCTGTTGTCTTTGGTCCTGGACACACACCTGGATGTGTGGATGGCCACGGCTGAGGTGGAGAATATTCACTCCTGTGCATTTAGAGTGTGGGCTTCCGCCCAGGGCCCAGGAGAATGGTCACTGGAGCTGAGTGGGATGTGTGCTTTGAGAGTCAGGAGTCGTAACTGCCAGGGGCAGAAGCAGCAAGAAAGATGGGGAGGGACTTCTTAGGAGGGCTTGTTGTGATAGGATGAGGTGCAGTGGCTTTGAGCTGGAGGAGAGGGAACTTAGACTGGAGATTAGGAAGAAGTTCCTCTCAGTGAGGGTGGTGAGACTCTGGATCAGATTGCCCAGGGAGGTTGTGGGTGCTTCCTCCCTGGAGATGTTCAAAGCCAGGCTGGATGAGGCCTCGAGCAACTTGGTCTAGTGGGGAGGCTGGAACTAGATCATCTTTAAGGTCCCTTCCAAACCAACCCATTCTATGAAATCCATTGGGTTCATCCCTCTGCCCAGCAGGAGCAGAGTCCCTGTTTGTGGAGATGTTGTCTTTTGTCTTAATGCTCTTTTTCAAAGCTCATTGATGTTTGCATGAAAACTGGAATAATGGACTTAAGTGAAGAATGCAACAAGAGGACCTCCAGGAAGCTGGGCAGGGACTGTTTAGAAGGGCTTGTGGTGATAGGACGAGAGGCAATGATTTGAAACCGGAGCAGGGCAGGTTCGTGGTGGACATCAAGAGGAAGTTCTTCATGATGAGGGTGGTGAGACACTGGAATAGGTTGCCCAGAGAGGCCCCATCCCTGGAGACATTCAAGTTCAGACTTGTTATAACCCTGGGCAGCCTGCTCTAGTTGGAGATGTCTCTGCTGACTGCAGGAGGGTTGGACAAGAAGACCTTTGAAAGTCTCTTCCAACCTGATGCAATCTGTGCATCTGTGAGGCTCTCTTAGAGGTTCTCCACCTCAGATGCTCAGATGCTCATCTGCTTCCAGCCCTTCTGCCTTTATCACTGCTCTACCACTTCCATATTTATAACAGAGGGGTTGATGTTTAGCAGCTTTTCCATGCCTGTTCCTCCCCCTCCCTCCATCCTCCATGCTAACCAGCAGTCAGACATTGATTAGTTCCACATATTTTTTTTTNGGGAGGTGGGGTGGGTGTGTGGTGGTGGTGCTGAAAAGTGGTGTAGGACAACAGATACTTCAGAAATGAGATTCCTGAAACGTGTCCAAGGCAGAAGGGAACAGTCACGTGGTGTTGGCTCTGTGCCTGCTTCCAGCTGCTGAGTTTCATTAAAAGGCAGCCAAAATACATTAATTAGTCTTCTAACATAGCTTTCCTCTGCAGGCAATCCACAGCTTTCACAGCCACACCATTGGTGCAAAAGAGATGGTCTGTATGATGCAGTAATAATGGCCATGAAGGAACCTCCACGCTGGGATGTGTCTCCTTCCTGAGGCTCCCAAGAACCCACCTCTGTAGCAGGGTTATGCTGGGGAGGCAGGAGCAGAGGAGGAAGCTTGGTCTGGGTTTGGGCCTTCTGAAAGTTTGGTGTAGCTCCTTGTGAAGGTTCCGAGCCTGGAAGTGTTTGAGGTCAGGTTGGATGGGGCCTTGAGCAATTTGGTGTCTAGCAGGATGTGTCCCTGCCCATGGATGGGGGACTGAAACTAGAGGATCTTTGGAGGTCCCTTCCAACCCAAACCATCCTGTGATGCTAGGGCTGCTTCTACTGTAGCTCTGCAGGAAGTCACCTCTGTAGGAAGTCTCCTCTGACATCTTCCTAAGAATTTTAGGCAAACGCTCTCCAAATTTATTGCTGCCTGGCAGTCAGGAGGGCACTCTCCGATCTCCCGGGGTCATCCCTGCTGCTCTTCCAAAGCTACTTGTAATTCTGCAGCAATTCAAGCACAAGGTCCTGCTCATTCCAACCACAAGTTTACTTTTTCTCTGGATGCTTTCCTAGCTTTCAGGCCCTTGATGGAAACAGCAGCACTCACACTTGGAGGGCAGGCTTGGAAAGTCTGCAGGGGCTTCTGAGTGTGCCAGGGAGTCACTTTTTTTTTTTTTTTTTTGTCTGGTGGAAGCCTATTTCCATTATGGTTTTTTTTGTAAGACTTTGCCTCTGTAAAAGGCAGTTTGGACTTTCTGTGTCAAAGTGCTCTGCAAATGCTGGCCAAGACCTTTACCTCTCCTCAGTGCTTTAGGTTGTACCAGGAACATCTAACAAGGTTTGACCAGGAGTGGGGAAGGCAGAGCTTAGAACCCTTGTACCTTGATAGGTAGGTCTGATGGTTTGGGGTTTAATTCTCTCCTCCCTCTGCAGTCACCATTTCAGATGCAGGCTCATGCTCAGGCTCTCTTTAACAGTCTGTTTTTCCTCTAACCACTTCCAGCTCCAAAACCTCTCCACATCTTCTCAGTGTAAATACATTTCAGCTTGCTGAGGAGACAGTAGTGACCTTCAGTGAGAGCAGAGCATTTGAATTTGACCTAGTTTGCTGAAAAGTGGGTTTGGTGGTGGCAGGGCAGCTGCTGAGCTCTCTTCTGCCTTGTCCTCCTCCTGGTGAAGGCCATTTGGAAGCTCCAGGGGCAGCACGGGGCAGATGCTGTGTGTGAGTGGCAGAGCAAGGCTTGAGGAGGATGAAAACCTCAGGGCTTGAGTTTTGGATGGTGTTTGAGTAGCTAAGGTGCAGGCAGGCAGGCTGGCCACTGGGTTTCTTCATAGTGCCAGCTTTTGTTTGCACCTTTAGATGTTTGAACATGTCTTAAAAACTCTGCTGTGGGTTAGTCACACAAAACGCCCACCAGAAAACACTTGGATTTCGTTTCCCACCTAAAAATGTTCTCTTTGGTTGCTTCCCTCAAGCCTGCTTGTGTGAAAGTGGCGGCTGTGGGAGGAAGATCTCAAACCTGTTGAAGGAACAGCAGACACACACATGCCCATCATGTCTCACTGCTGCTCATGGAGTGGTCTGGGTTGGAAGGGACTTTAAAGGCCATCTCATCTAACTCCCCCACCATGGGCAAGGGCACCTCTCCCTAGACCAGGTTGCTCGAGGTCCTGCTCTTCACCAAGAGTGTAGCAGCTCTTCTGCCAGCCTCAAGATTTCCCAGCTGGTACAGAACAAGTGTCTCCCCCTTTTCTCCCCTTTGTCTCCCCCCTGTCTCTCCCTTCTCTCCCCCTTGTCTTGGAGGAAATGGAACAGGAATTTTTATTCTTACATGAAAGCCATGAAAGAGAAGAAAATTGTGGTTGCCCCATCAGAAACTACTGGTAGCTGCTGAGCTGCTCTGAAACCAGTACAAGGAAATGAGGAGACTGGTGGAAAGAGAAGAGCCAGTGCTGGAAACCCCTCTGATTTTGGCATTGAAAGTGTTACAGAAAACATGCCATAAAGTTCTTCTGAGGGTTTAATTTCCCTCCCCCTCATCTCCCTTTGATTTCCATCCCCTCCTCTCCTCATGTCTTTTGAACTGCTAAAAAGCCACTTTGAAGCCATGTCATAAAGTGGGGGTTTTATTCAGGATCTCCTCTTTGATGCTCCTGCTGCTGCCTGTGAAGTGCAGCCTCGCAGGATGTGGGAGCTGGAGGAGCCCAAAGTCCAGATGGGAAGGAAAGTACAGGAAAGTAAAAGTGTGGACATGGTGGCTGTCAATAACTCCTGACTATCTGCCTCCAACCTGGGGGCTTTCATTTGGCCTCAGCATCAAAAACCACAACAGATTTGTTTGGGCTGGTTGAAGGAAATGTCAGAGCATCCTGATCAGGTGATCAAAGATGATCAGAGGGCTGGAGGAGAACACCTCTGCTGTGGACATTGTCTGAGGGAGGTGGGTGCATTCAGCCTGGAGAAAAGAAGGCTCTTGGGAGACCTTAGAGCAGTTTTCCAGTACCTGAAGGGGACTACAGGAGAGCTGGAGAGGGACTTTTATTAGGGGGCTGTGCTGACAGGACAAGGGGCAGCAGTTTTAAACTAGATCAAGATAGGTTTAGATTGGACACTGGAAGAAGCTCTTTACTATGAGGGTGGTGAGATACTGGAATGGCTTGCCCAGAGAAGTTGTGGATACTTCATACTTGGAAGTGTTTAACCTGCTCCATGCTCAGCAAGAGCTAAAGGGTGTGGGGCAAGAGAATGGGGACAGGCTCTTGTCAGTGATGCCTGAAGGCAGGACAAGAGGCAATGGGCACCAACTGCAACCCAGGAAGTTCCACTGGAACAGGAGGAGAAAGTTGTTTGGTGTGAGAGTGCTGGAGCCCTGGAGCAGGCTGCCCAGAGAGGCTGTGGAGTCTCCTTCTCTGGAGAGCTTCCAACCCCCCCATGCCATTGTGATGCTGGGCAAGCTGCTGTGGGTGCCCCTGCTTGATCGGGGGGGGCTGGACTGGGTGACCTCCAGAAGTCCCTTCCAACCCTCACCAAGCTGGGATTTGTGAAAAGGCTTTTTCCTCCTGAGCAAAAGTTGTGTGACTGAGGAAAGAGAAGCCAAGCTGATGCCCCTGCATAATCACCCCAGGTACCACCTGGAAACTGCTTTGCTTAAATCAACGTGGAGGAAACCCAAATTACTGACATATGGCATAGATTCATAGAATGGTTTGGTTTAAAAGGGACCTTAAAGATGTCCTCATTGTTAGCCAATCTGCTCTCATAGTTTGATCATTTCCCTCTTTCTCTGTGCCTGTTTTTAAACAGAATGGGGTGGGGGGGAGGGAAAAGTGATGTGTGAGGCAAAGGAGAGTGACCTGGAACCACTTTGCTGCTGTGGGGAGCAGGAGGTGGCCCAGGGCTGGAGCTGAAAAGGGCTGGATTTATGTTGCTTAGCAGCTTTGCCAGCCTCTGATGGAATTTTGGGAGCTTTCAGGCTTGTGTGTTTACCTGGAAGTGGAAAGACCAAGAAGCCAAATGAATTCTCTGAGAAGTGAAAGTGGATGTGGGTGGAGGCTCCTGCTCAGAGGAGAAGTGGAGAGTTTCCTTGGGGTTCCTTGAGCTGCAGAGCAGCAGCTGTGAATCTGTTTTGTTGCTCACCACATTTAAACTATCAGCCAACAAATCCATTTCCTCCACAGGATGATGTTTCCTCATCCAAGTGCTTTTCTGTGGAGTTCATGGAGTCAAGATGTGTGTGAGGAGGTTCCTGTAGCAATGCTCAGTCCTCATCCCATCCAGGTAAGATCACATACAGGAAGCTGTTCCCCAGAGTCAGAAAGTTCTTGCTGAGCACTCTTCTTGTTACTTCATTCTCCCCTTCTGAGCACCCTGGACTCTCCACCTTGTGCTCTGCTCTGGCTGAGGCACTCTGAATTGTGGAATGGCAGGGGTTGGATGGGACCTGTGAAGATCATCCAGTCCACTCCCCCTCAACATCTCTCTCTCAGCATCTACTGTAACAAAAGGAATTCACAAGCCCAATGCATTAAGTCAAAATGCCTACAAAGAATCACAGAAAGTTAAGGGTTGGAAAGAACCTCCACAGATCACCCAGTCCAACCCCCCTGCCAGACCAGGATCACCTAGGGCAGGTCACAGAGGAATGCATTCAGATGGGTCTTGAAAGTCTCCAGAGAAGGAGACTCCACAGCCCCTCTGGGCAGCCTGCTCCAGCACCCTCACAGCAAAGGATTTTTTTCTCATGTTGAGGTGGAACCTCCTGGGTTCCAGTTTCTATCCATTGCCCCTTGTCCCATCACAGGATACCACTGGAAGGGGCCTGGCCCCTTCTTCTTGAGACCCTCCCATCAGATATTTATAAACATTGAGAAGATCTTTCAGTTTTCTCTTCTCCAGGCTGATCAGCTCCAGGGCTCTCAGCCCCATCCAAAAATAGTGAACAGGCTGTGCTCTGTGGTAGTGGAGGTCTCAGCCCGTGGTGGGGTGGGTGGTGGTCTGGAGAACAACTACAGCAAAGGAACACCTTAGTTGCTTTGTCTTTTACCCAGAGGGGGCCCAGTTTCAGCAGGTAGCACTGAAAAGGGCACTTCACAGTGAAGCTCAGGAAGGGTTTTAGATGTCTCAACAAAAAGATGGACTTTGCAGTTTCAGTGGTGCCTGGAAGGGGGAATTTGAGGCATGTGGAGTAACTAATCAGATTGGAACTTGCCTTAGAGAAGGGGGCTGAGACCTGTAGGGTTTGTTTACAGGAGCTTTGCATCTAAGTGGGATCCCTTCACGTAAGCTCTTTATATTAATTGCTCTGGAGGAGGCATGTCTCAATGAACAGATGGCTTTATTTCCCAGGCCACGTGGGAGGATTTCCTTCCCCAACACGCCGTCGGGGACAGGTACACAAAGTCACATCTTGTGCTGTGCCAGAGCTGGGGCACGGTGGGGACCATCCTGGCGGTGCCTGGTGGGCGGCAGGGTAGGCGCGAGGAGCCCCACGTGCTTCCCAACCCCACGGCTTCGCTCTCAGCATCCCATAATAGCACACACGTTAAAGGATGTGACTCTTTAGGAGGTTATTAATGGTTTCCCATGGGAACTGGGAGCCTGGTGCTTTCCATCCATCTCACCCAAGGTCCGGAAATAGAAAGGGGCTCTTCTGTGCTCCTCTCCACGTCTTGCTCAGCCCTGGGTCTGCCAACAGGAAAGTGGGATGCTGTGGGATGCTGTGGGAACAGCTCCTGGGGTTGGGACATGTTTTCCCTGCTGGGGGAAGAGCAGTGAGTCAGCAGAGCTAAAGATGTCTATTGATGATGTCACTGCTTCCTCCTGTCTCCCTGAGACACAGCTCCTCTGCTGTGGTGGGACAGGGCACCGGGCACTGGGCTGGTGGGGCACAGCTGTTTGCTCTCGGGACAGCAAGGAGGACTTGGTGCTTGACGGCAGCACAGTGGAAAGGTGGAGGAGATGTTAGTTGGGTGGGCTTACAGTAGCTGGGTAATGCTCCCCAGTGCCTGCCAGAGCGATGGGGAGAGAATCAGCAGCAGCCCACAAGCAGGGTCAGACCCTCTGCAGCGACCTTTTGACAGGCAGTGGTGGGGTCCCCATCCCTGGAGGGGTTTCAAAGCCCTGTAGGTGTGGTGCTGAGGGACATGGTTCAGTGGTGACCTGGCAGTGCTGGGTTAATGCTTGGACTTGATCATCTTAAAGAGCTTTTCCAACCAAAATGATTCTATGATTTGAAACCTACTTTGGAGAGGGCAAGGGAACAACATCCGAATTATGTCATGCATCCCCTCTGCAGGAAAGGACATGGTCATGCTGAGTAAGGGAATTTCTTGGCTCTGAGGTGTTGAGTTTTCACACTCTGAGCTTCAAAAGCTGGAGCAGCTCAAGCTGAGCTGTGCACATCAGAGGGGATGTCTCTGAGGTCCCCATTTCATCAGCCTGGAGCAAGCTGCCAGCCCTTGGCAGGACCTGACTGTGCAAGTTGAAGGCTTTGAGGAGAAAAATAAAGGTTCGAACCCAGATTTTGTCATAGAATCATAGAACTGCTTTGGTTGGAAAAGACCTCCAAGATCACTGAGTCCAACCATCAACTTAGAACCACCATGGCCATCAAACCATGACCCCAAGTGCCATGTCCACATGCTTCCTGAACACGCCTAGGGATGGGGACTCCACCACCTCCCTGGGCAGCCTGACCACTCCTGCAGCAAAGAAATTGTTCCCAATATCTGATCAAAACCCCCTTCCTTCCCTTCCTTCCCCCTTCCTTCCCCCTTCCTTCCCCCTCCCGCAAAACTGATAGGAGAAGTAGGGGAGACCCCAAAAACAGGAGCATCCCAAGTGAAAAATCCACTCGGGAACACTCAGCTATCCACAGGCACTTTCAAGACCAGCTGAGGGATCTTGCCACATTCTGGGAAGATCCCAGCATGCAGCACCTCCCAGCACAGCCCCCTCTTGTCCTTTCCTAATGACACTGTTTTTTTCCTGGGCTTTCCTTGGGCTGCAAATGGTTATGCAAATTCCCAAATACTTTCCTACTTCCTTTTGCAGCTGTCTAACAGAACGGATTCTTTTCTGGTACTTACCTAACCCAGGAAATCTGTTTTCCATCTCATTTCAGCCAAGGTTTTTCTTCTTCTTTTTTAATTATTTTTGTTTTTTTTTTTTCCACCAGTCCTTCCCAGTCGTTTTCCTTCAACACTTTGGGCTTGCTGGGTGAACTTTGCAAGGTGGGGATAAATGAAAGTGAAAATCGATTGCTTGTCATAGGCTGCTGCTGCTTAGAGATGTGGGATTTCCACAAACACAACCCCACACCTCCCCCCCAAACACACACACACATACACTCTGGATTGGAAGAGAGGGATATAAATCATTGGCTTAAAACCAGGGTAATTCAACAAGATTATAGGAGAGAGAAAATCCACTTCCTACCCAAAGTAACAGACTCTTCATTTCTCCACCTACACAAGCCCTACGCATCCCCCGAGCTGTCCAAGATCCTCTTTTGTGTTTTCCTGCCAAGGCTGTGGTACAATATTTCAAATCCATATGCAAAGATGTCCCTGTGAAGCCCGTGGTGGGGCTCATCATTACTTTGGAATTGGTCAGAGAGTTCCCATCCCTCATCCCCACCCCCAGCCTGCTCCACTCTGAGGAGTTCCAGACCTGGAAGAATAAGAAAACCTCCAAATGCCAGGACAGAAGGATGTGTTCAAGGGCTGCCATCTTCTTGTCACCTTGCCCTTTTTTAAGCAGCAGGAGCAAACTGGGCTATGCTTTGCTGGGAGAGAAGTTCTGGGATGGGTAGAGCAGTGTGCTTGAGGGCAGCAGGATGCTGTACCCCACTGCTTTGTCCATCCCAGAGCTTCAGATACACCATCCCACTGATCCCCTGCACTGCTGTAGCCAAAGCTATTTTGGGCCCCTTGCTCCAAGAAGGATATTGAGATGCTGGAGGGGGGTCCAGAGAAGGGCAACAAAGGGTTTGGAAAACTCATAAGGAGCAGCTGAGGGACCTGGGGTTGTTTAATCTGGAGGAGAGGAGGCTGAGGGAAGACCTGATGGCTCTCTGCAACTCCTTAAAAGCAGATTGCAGCTGGCTGGATTGGTATCTCCTCCCAACCAACAAGTGACAGGATAAGAGGAGATGGACTCAAGTCACCCCAAGTCAGGTTTAGGTTGGTCATTAGAAGAAACTTCTTCACTGGAAGTGTTCTTAAAGACTGGAGCAGGCTGCTCAGGGAGGTGGTTGAATCCCCATCCCTCATCACCTCTGCTATGAGGACAGGCTACAAGAGTTGGGACTTTTCAGCCTGGGGAAGAGAAGGCTTTCAGGAGACCTTATAGCAGCCTTCCAGTATCTGAAGGGGACCTACAGGAGGGCCGGGGTGGGACTGTTCACGAGGTCTTGTAATGACAGGATGAGGGGGAATGGGTTTAAACTGGCGGAGGGGAGATTCAAACAGGATGTTAGGAGAAAGTTCTTCACAGTGAGGGTGGTGAGACACTGGCGCAGGTTGCCTAGGGAGGTTGTGTCTGCTCCCTCCCTGGAGGTGTTCAAGGCCAGGCTGGATGAGGTCTTGCATGACCTGATCTAGTGGGAGGTGTCCCTGCCTATGGCACAGGAGGGTTGGAACTGGATGATCTTTGAGGTCTCTTCCAACCTGAAACATTCTATGACATTAAATCTAAGCCCTTCAAAGAGGCAGAGATGTGGTGCTGAGGGACATGGTTTAGCACCAGCCTTGGCAGAGTTAGGCAATGGTTGAACTCCATGATCTTAAAGGTTATTTCCAATGAAAATGTCACAGAAAAAAAAGTGCCCTGGAGCCTGCCTAGCTGTGGCTTGCAGGAGGAGGTTCCAGTAATGAATTTTCAACAAATCATTTTTCTAATTATAGAAAATTATTTTTACAAACATTTTCCTAGGAAGAGAGTTGGAACCCAGAGCCAAAAGGGTGAAAGGCTGAAATTTAGTGCCTAAAAAACGGACCACATGCTAATTTAATTTTAATTATCAGCCCAAATAGTTCATGGAAATGCAGAGCAGCTGCTGAGCTCATTTCACCACCACAGTGAGTGTGGTGGAATGCTGCAGGGAGACCTGGCCAGGCTGGGGAGATGGCTGGAGAGGAACCTCATGGAGTTCAACAAGGACAAGTCTAGGATCTTGCGCCAGGGGAGGAATAATCTCCTGGAGAAGGACCTGGGGACCATGAGCCAGCAATGTGCTCTTGATGCCAAGGTCACTGGTGTCCTGGGGGGCATTAAGAGCATGGCCAGCAGTGTGCCCTTGTGGCCAAGGTGGTCAGTGGTGTCCTTGGGTGCATTAAGGAGAACATGGCCAGCAGTGTGCCCTTGTGGCCAAGGTGGTCAGTAGCGTCCTTGGGTGCATTAAGGAGAGCATGGCCAGCAATGTGCCCTTGATGCCAAGAAGGTCAGTAGTGTCCTTGGGTGCATTAAGGAGAGCATGGCCAGCAATGTGCCCTTGATGCCAAGAATGTCAGTAGTGTCCTTGGGTGCATTAAGGAGAGCATGGCCAGCAGTGTGCCCTTGATGCCAAGGTGGTCAGTGGTGTCCTGGGGTGCATTAAGGAGAGCATGGCCAGCAATGTGCCCTTGATGCCAGGAAGGTCAGTGGTGTCCTGGGGTGCATTAAGGAGAGCATGGCCAGCAATGTGCCCTTGATGCCAAGGTGGTCAGTGGTGTCCTGGGGTGCATTAAGGAGAGCATGGCCAGCAGTGTGCCCTTGATGCCAATGTGGTCAGTGGTGTCCTGGGGTGCATTAAGGAGAGCATGGCCAGCAGTGTGCCCTCGATGCCAAGGTGGTCAGTGGTGTCCTTGCGTGCATTAAGAGTGTGGCCAGCACTATGTCAAGGTGGTCAGTGGTGTCCTAGGGTGCATTAAGAGTGTGGCCAGCAAGGGAGGTTCTCCTCTCCCTGTACTCTGCCCTGGTGAGGTCACAGCTGCAGCATTGGGTCCAGCTCTGGGCTCCTCAGTTCAAGACAGACAGGGAAGTACTGGAGAGAGTCCAGCAGGAGCTGCAAAGATGCTGACAGGCCTGGAGCATCTCTGTGAGGAGGAAAGGCTGAGAGCCCTGGGGCTGCTGAGCCTGGAGAAGAGCAACCTGAGAGGGGATCTGAGAAATGCTCTGCAAGAGCTGAAGGAGCTGTTGGGAGCAAGAGGCTGGGGCCAGACTCTTGTCAGTGGTGCCCATGGACAGAACAAGGGGCGATGGGCACGAACTGTAACCCAGAAAGTTCCATCTGAAGATGAGGACATAGTTGTTTGCTGGCCCTTGTCAGTAGTGCCCAGGGACAGGACAAGGGGCAGCGGGCACAAACTGCAACCCAGAAGGTTCCATCTGAAGATGAGGAGATAGCTGTGTGGTGTGAGGGTGCCGGGAGCCCGGAGCGGCATCCCCGCGGGGATGGTTTGGTGGCCGCAGGCGGACGCTTGGACCCCGCAGGTCTTTTCCGACGGAACCGGCTCCGTGATTCTTCTTAAATCACCGAAGGGTTAAAGTCGGACGGTTCCTCTCCTCCCCCCGCGAAGTCGCCGAAGGTAATGACACCAGCATCCACGGAGGCACGGAGGGGCAGCCGCCCGCCGCTATCGCCTTACGGCGCTGCATAAAGAGCGCAGCCGCTTCCGCCGGCGCCTCCAGAGCGGGGGGGATCTCTTTACAAAGCCTCCGCTTCAGGCCAGCTGAATGCCTCCGCCCGGCCTCCCAAATCCCGCTGCCCTAATCCCTCGCAGCAACAAAGATCTGTTTCTTTGCTTAGCATGAAGTAGACCTCAGAGGGCCGGTGTGTGCCTTGGCCTGGAGGCCAGAAAGCCTCCTGTTTACAATTTCCCTATTCCTGTTTTTAATGTTGTTCTGAGAAGCAGCCACAAAGGGCTGGTTTTGTCCGGCGGGAACAAGGGAGCTATTAGAGAGGGGACGGAGGAAGGAAGGAAGGGAGATCCAAAAGGAGCAGCCCAGGAGGGATTAGCATACACAGCTGTTCCCTCAGGGATGCTTTTTAGAATTTCCCTCTCATTTACATTTTTTAATATCTGGTTTCCTCATTTCCAGCCCCTCTCCCCTCCCCTCCGCCAATGTCTTCAGGACCATCTGCCCATTTTATTGGATTTTTGGGTCGTTTTCACAGCAGGAGCATCCAGCCCAGCCTGCTTAAATCCTGCCATCTTCATCGGCTGCACTTCATCCCTGTTGCTCACTTTGAGCCCTGTCCCCTGCTTTGTTTGTCCCCCCTTTTGCTCACCTTAAGCCCTGTCTCCTGCTTTGCTTGTCCCCGCTTTTGCTCACTTTAAGCCCTGTCTCCTGCTTTGCTTGTCCCCCCTTTTGGTCACTTTAAGCCCTGTCCCCTGCTTTGCTTGTCTCCCCTTTTGCTCACTTTAAGCCCTGTCCTCTGCTTTGCTTGTCCCCCCTTTTGCTCACTTTAAGCCCTGTCTCCTGCTTTGCTTGTCCCCCCTTTTGGTCACTTTAAGCCCTGTCCCCTGCTTTGCTTGTCCCCCCTTTTGCTCACTTTAAGCCCTGTCTCCTGCTTTGCTTGTCTTATCCCAGAACCCCAGCACGGTGGGGGTTGGAAGTGACCTCTGGAGATCATTGAGCCCAACCCCCTGGCTAAAGCAGGGGCACCTGCAGCAGCTTGCCCAGCATCACAATGCCCAGGTTCCACCTGAAGGTGAGGAGAAACTCATTTGGTATGAGGGTGCTGGAGCCCTGGAGCAGGCTGCCCTTCTGGACAGGTTCTTCTCTGGAGAGCTTTCAAACCCACCTGGCTGTTGTGATCCTGCTTTAGTAGAGGGTTTGGACTGGATAATCTCCAGAGGTCCCTTCCAGGTTTACCACTCTATGATAATCTCCAGAGGCCCCTTCCAGGTTTACCACTCTATGATAATCTCCAGAGGTCCCTTCCAGGTTTACCACTCTATGATAATCTCCAGAGGTCCCTTCCAGGTTTACCACTCGGTGATAATCTTCAGAAGTCCCTTCCAGGTTCACTCTGACTCTGTGTAAGTCTCTGCTCTGATGCAGAACTACAACCCCCTGTGTCTGCCCACACTTGCACTCATCCCCATCACCCATCTGAAGTGGGGACATTTTAGGTGCAGAGAAATGGCAAGCACAGTGATTTTTTTCCCTTCATGAAACGGAAGAGGTCATCAAATCCAGCAACTAACATTAACACCACCATGGTTTAATGGCCATGGTGGTGGTGTTAGGTCAACAGTTGGACTTGTTCATCTTAGAGATTCTTTCCCAACCAAATCAATTCACTGATTATATATATCTGCCTCTACTTTTACAGCTCAAATTGGGTTGTTCCCTGTGCTGCAGCCTGTTCCTCTTGTTGAAGTCACAGCAGGTCCTTCCAAATAATGACCTGGTTTATTATTATTTTTTTTTTTCCCCAGCACAGGAGCACTCCAAAGCTCATTAAGGCCATTAACAAAATTTATTTTAGACAAATGGATGCTCTACCCAGAATTGTTATCCAGCTAAATGCAGGAACAAATCAAGAATTGGAGTTTTAGTGTCCTGGTCCTGAGTGTTTCACTGTATTTCCAGCATAAGGGATCCCATTGTATGGATTTAGGATGTCTGCAGCTTTTACGTGGCTTTGAGCTTAATATCTGAAGTTCCTTCTAGGGAGGTATCAAAGCAAAAGCTGCATTTGAGCTCCAGCCCAAAAGTTTTCACATATTCAGTATGACTTAGTGCTTTTAAAAGTCATTTGCTCCTGTGGAGTCTGTTTAATAGATCTCCTGGAAGTGGGGTGGTTTGTCCCATCCAGCAGGAGCTTGGGCTGCGAACTGGAGGCTGTGGTTAACATCCTCCCGACTCACTGGGGGACATCCAGCCTCAACCCTTCCTTCCTGCCCACAGTGGAATTATCATTAACTCCTAACTCCTTTTCAAGAAGAATGTTTTTTTTTTTTTGTTTTTTTTTTTTTTTTTTTTTTTTTGGGGGTGGGGGGGGCAGTCTGTGGAATGCTTCCAAGCATGTGTCCCTTTTCACAAATGAAACCCCAGCCTCCTCCTCCTCCTCCAGATGCTGGCTCAAGTCTCTTGCCTTGGTACCAGCTCACCAAGGCACCAGCCCAGCACTGCCACCACTACAGCAGCCTTTCCAGAGCGAGCTGAGGAGAGCACTTCCTCAAAAGCCACAGTTTCAGCTACCCTTATTACTCATCATATCCTCGATGGGTATTATCAGTGCGATGGAACTCAAAAATCATATTTAAGGAACGTCAGCTTCAGCAGCCCCCAGCAGCCTTGGGTTCTGTGCAGTGCAGGCTTCTTCCATGGGACTAGAGAGTGGGGACTGATGAGAGTGTTGATGGTAATGGACATCTTCTAAATCATTACTTGCAGCAGGACCAAGGAAGTGATCATGCCCCTGTACTGGGCACTGGTGAGGCCAAACCTCAAATCCTGGGTTCAGTTTTGGGTCTTCACTCCATAAAGGACATTGAGAGGCTGGAGCAGGTCCAGAGAAGGGCAACAAAGCTATTGAAGGGTCTGGAGAATGGGGCTGGTGAGGAGCAGCTGAGGGAACTGGGGTTGTTTGGAGGAGACTGAGGGGAGACTTCCTTGCTCTCTACAACTCCCTGGAAGGAGGCTGGAGCCAGGTGTGCTCCTGACTCCACACCCATCTTCTGCTGGTAGAACAGCCCAGGATGGTGGCCCTGTTGGAGCCAGAAGATCAAACCAGTATTAAATCTAATTTGCCTGAGTAGAACCAGTGAAGATTTAGCACCAACAGTGTCAGGACACTTCAGCATTAACAACTGAACTGTACTTTTATTATCTATGAATTTTCTGTTCTTAGATTGAGTCCAGTAACTATGTTGGGCTGTGGGTAAAAACTGTCCTGCTTCTTTGACTTCTTTTAGGGTGGAAACAAGATACATTTTCCTTAAACCTCTTTATTTTCACTCATTTTTCTATTCCTTTATTCCTTTTGTTACTGAGCACAGCGATGTTAACATTTAGCACCTGAACAAAGATGAGACCTTCTCCAGTGTCCTCCCCAGCAGCAGGGTGTTGATGATTGATGCATCTAGGCTGTGATCTCCAAGCAACCACCAACCCCTTGCTTTAACCCAGCTCATCTCCATGCTGGATCCCAGCTCCCTCTGCGCCACGTTTCCTTGAGGTAATACTTGAGTCCCCAAACCTCACATTTCTGGCTGCTCAGGCTCTTTTCTTTTCAATCTATTTCTGCCTTGTAAGAGGCTGTGCCCTGGCTGAGCAGTTGGCTGCTTCCTTCTCCTGGTGCTGTGGTGAGGATGGTCCCAGCAGGACCTTGTTCTCCTCTTCCCTCATCCCTCAGCTCCCAGGGCATCATAAAGGTTGGAAGAGACCTCAAGACTCATCCAGTTCCAACCCCCCACCATAGGCAGGGACACCTCCCAGTAGACCAGGTCACTCAAGGCCTCATCCAACCTGGCCTTGAACACCTCCAGGGAGGGAGCAGCCGCAACCTCCCTGGGCAACCTGTTCCAGTGTCTCACCACCCTCACTGTGAAGAACTTCCTCCTAACATCCCATTTCAATCTCTCCTCTGACAGTTTAAACCCATTCCCCCTCATCCTGTCATTACAAGACCTTGTGAATGGTTCCTCCCCAGCCCTCCTGTAGGACCCCTTCAGATACTGGAATGATGTTGCAGCAGCTGTGGTGGCAGGGACCAGGATGGGGCCCACCAGTTTTGTTCTCCCAGATGATAGCTTCTGGCTCCTCCGGTGCATTGTTTTGTATGGACAGGAACAAGTGAGGGCATTGTCCTTGCTCCAGGAAGTTTCACATCTTGCTTTGATGAGGCCCTAGCCCAGAAGGTGCCTGTCTGCTCTCCCAGTCATGGCTCTCTACACTCACATATGGGGTTGGTGTCCTGGAGTGAGGTTTTTTCTTTTTAGGGTTGACTTGGAAAGCTTGCCCATACTAAAAGAGGGAATAAGGAGCCATCTGAATAGCTGTTGGGATGCTTTGGAAAGATGGGATGTTGAGCTATGACCTCCTTCATTCCTGCTAAATCTCCTCAGAGAACTGGGAATTTGGGAGAAGGTGCTGGTGGAGACTCTGGGATGAGCCTGTGCTCTCCCTGTGTCCTCTGAGTGAGCCATCTCCATGAAGAGGAGGTCTGCACTGGTGGGGCTGAGCTCTCCAAGTAAGGATGGGGTGACTGGAGGGTGCCATAGTGGTGTGAAGCAGAGCTGGAGAGAAGTTTTGTCTTGTGTGTGTGTGCCTGGAGGGAATCAAGTAGAAAATCCCAGCGTTTGGTACAGGAGGGAAAGCTGGAGAATGGAGTGCAGGCAGCCTGGAAAATCATTGTGGTGGAGGATGGGAGTGGTTTGTAGCTCTGGAGAGGGGAGAAGGGCTAGGGCAGAGTGGGGCAAGAAGGTCTAGGGCAGTGCTGTGAAGGTGGGAAGAGGCAGAGACTGTGGAAAGCAGCTGGGGAAGAAGCTTTCTGTGCTGGAAGTTGAGATGTTATGGTTAGTGCTCAGTTTCCTGGACAAAAATATTCTTGCCTATTGAAATATTTGTGCTTCACAGAGCCCCAGTTCCCCAGACACAATGAAATTTGCCTTTCTTTTCTATTTGCAGCAGGTGGGTCAGGCTGCTGTGTGCTGCTGAGTCAGGGATACTCAGCCTGCTGCAGGAGCTGCTTCACCTGGGCACCAGGGAAAGGCAGGTTCTGGGGATGAGGATTTGTTGCAGTGTGCTGTTGCACCTGCTGGTGGAGGTGCTGCCCTGGTGAGACCACATCCTGTTCCTGGAAGAGCCAGCAAGAAAGCTCAGTCAGCTTTCTGTCACACTGGTCTCATATGACCAGGGCTTCTCCAGGTACCTGTGCCCCAAGGTGGCACAAGGATGATGTGGGGGTGACAGTGCTGGGCAGCAGAGCCTCTAAGTGGAGGGGGCTCAGGGTGGGGGTCTAGCCTTAGGGTAGAAGATGGAATTTGTGCTTGTGAATGGAAGACTGGTTTGGGTGGGAAGGGGCCTTTTGAGGTCAGCTAGTCCAAGCCTCCTGCAGACAGCAGGCACATCTGCAACTGGAGCAGGCGGCTCAGAGTACCAAACAACTTGACCTGGAATGGCTCCAGGGATGGGGCAGGTCCCATCTCTCTGGGCAACCTGGGCCAGGGTCTCACAACTGCAGTGTCAAACATTTCTTCCTTCTCTCTAGTCTGAGTCTCCCTCTTTTAGTTCAAACCATCACCCCTTGTCCTCTCACAATAGACCCTGCTCAGAAGTCTGTCCCCAGATTTCTGACTGGCCCCTTTAAGCACTGAAAGGCCACCAGAAGGTCTCCCTGGAGGCCTCTCTTCTCCAGGCTGAACACCCCCAGCTCTCTCAGCCTGGCCTCCCATCGTTGCTGTGGCCTCCTCTGGGGTGGCTGCTGCTGCTGTCACATCATTTGTCTGTGCTACTTGGAGCTACTGACAAAGTAATTGTGAGCTGCCCATTTGTTTTTGGATGATGTTCAGGCACCAGAATGGGGTGGATGCAACTTTCCAGGATGGCTTTGAGCTCTTCTGTGGTGGTGTCATTGCTGGGTCGATTGCAGGGAGAGGTGGGCAGTGGTGCTGGGGCCAGGGGATGCAGAAGCTTGTGGCAGGGTCCTTGGGGTGTGGGGAAGTGAACTACGAGGTGCAACCAGAAAAAAAAAGTATTTTCTTCTCAGGCTCAAACCCTTCAGCTGTGCGTGGAAGGAGAGGAGAAATGTTTGGAGTGGTGGGATGGAGCAGCCCCTGGCTGAGCAGCAGGATGGTGTCTGCATACAGCAATGAGCATGTGTAGGAAGCACGAAGAGAGGAGAAGGTGTGTCCCAGAGCCCCAGCACTGATTGCCTGGACAGGCTGCAGGAGTGGATGGTGTTGAGGAGCCATGGGGACCTTTATCTGCTCCTCGGTGAGGACACTGTTAATCAGCCAGGCTTAGCAGCCTATGGGATGGCAGGAGAAAGAGGAGGGCTGCTAAGCAGCAGGAAATGGTTTGCTGTGAGATGGGCTTAGCACTGCATAAACCACACAAAGTTAAAGCCTGAGGTGGTGACCAAGCTGGAGCTACCCAGCAGACCTGGGCAGAGGGTGAGGTTTCTCCTGCAGGGTGGTGCTGCAGCTAATGCTGGAGGACACTGCCCACCACTGGCTTTTCCCTTGAAGCAAAAAGGCTTCTGCAGTGTTTCAGAGCCTCTAAGCCCCAGTCAACTTGACCTGGAATGGTTCCAGGGATGGGGCATCTCCCATCTCTCTGGGCAGCCTGGGTCATTGTTTCACTACCCTCAGCATCCTTTTGTGCCTGGAAATAATTTTCCTCCTTTGTTTATCCTGTGCTTAAGGTGTGTTTTTGAGACCTATGACAAGCTGCCAAGTGCCTGGAAATCATTTTCCTCCTTAATTTGTCCTGCACTTAAGGAAGCTCTTCATGGTGAGGGTGGTGAGATACTGGAACAGGTTGCCCGGTTGATGTCCCATGCTTGGAGACATGCAAGATCAGACTTCTGTGGCCCTGGGCATTCTGATCTAGCTGGAGATGCCCCTGCTGACTGCAGAGAGGTTGGACAAGATGACCTTGGAGGGTCCCTTCCAACCCAGCACAATCTGTGTATTTTAAAGACATAGTGCAGTTGTCATTCCAAAGCCTTGACTTGGCTTTTGGTGGTCACCTCTTGCACCGAGGTTCCTCTGTGCTTGGTGATGACAGCAGATGGTCCCAGGAGTGAGGGGATGAAGACATTCTGTGCTTTGGGTGGTAGATGGATCATGATCCAGCTGCGGAAATGGGCCGGGGGAGGATGTGAGCAACAGAGGATCCATATCCTGGAAGTGTGGTGGTGTCATGCCTGGGGAATTCAGCAGATCAATGCCTCTGCCTGCTCTGCTGCAGACAATCTGCCTGATGTGAGAATCAGAGCTTCCTGCAGCACTAGCTCAGCGGGGAAGGGAAAACCCTGAGAGCTAGCAGCAGAGGGGAGGATGAAGCAGGTAAAGCCATCAGCAGTGACCACCCCTTGTGTGGGGATTATGCTGAGCTTGGAGCTGTGGCTTCCTGATACTTCATGAGGAGTGAGGGTTGTGACCAGAGGCCTCTCCCCACACCGTTGCCACAAGCTGCCCTCAGTAGCCAGAATGATTTTTCCCATGTGCTTAGAAGGAGCACAAACTCTGATGATGCTTCAGCAGGAAGTGTGCCCAGGCCTTGCCCTGCTAAATTCCCCCGTGGAAATCACTCCTTGGGAATTCCCTGATTTACACTGACCCCAGAGAAGGGCAATGAAGCTGGTGATGAGCAGCTGAGGGACCAGTTTGGAGACAAAGAGGCTCTCTTTCTACAAATTCATGAAATGAGGCTGAAGCCAGGTAGGGAGTGGTCTCTTCTCCCAAGGAACAAGTGATAGGAGAAGAGCAAATGGCCTCAAGTTGCCCCAGGGGAGGTTTGGTTGGACAAACCCAGACTGTACAGGATGCTGGTGGAGTTCTCATCGTTGGAGTGGTTTCAAAGCTGTGGAGATGTGGTGCTGAGTGCCATAGTTTAGTGGTGACCTGGTAGTGCTGGGTTAATGGCTGGACTTGATGATCACAGAACGATTCTGTGATTCAGTTAGCACATCTTCAGGTGCTTTGGCACAGCTGCTGGAACCTGTTCTCAAGGAGGGCTGAAGCTGATGAGGAGGGAGGTCTGAGGTGCAGCAAGGGGTTTCTGGGGATGGGCTGTGTGGAGGGTGGGGACATGAGCAGTGCTGCTGCACCCCACAGCCAGGGAGAGCTGCAGGAGTGGGCATCATCAAGAGCTGTGGCTGCTTGGGGTCTCTTGCTGGAGCCTCCATGGCATCATGAGGTGCTCTGAAACCCTGGCCGCCAACCATCACATCACCCCATGGCTCTTGCAGCCCCAAGCTGCTGTGTGTGTCCAGCAGCCTGTCCAAGATGCCAACCACAGGAAAACAGCTGAAACCCAAGCTTTGCTTTTGCTTGGATTCCCATCAGCTCCCAGAGCTTAATCACAGACCAGTGCAGGCTCTCTTCTTGGACTGGTTTGGTTCTGGCTCCTGGGCCAAACAGTCTCCGAGGAAGAGGAAGGAGAAGCCACTTTGTGGGACCAAACCCTCCCTCGAGCCTTGCCAGCACTGTGACCCCTCCACCCTTCCCGCAATGCGTGGAGGTCCTTTGCCAGCCCTGGTCCCACGATGTGGGGGCTGCAGCTGGGGGGTGTCGCAGCCCTCAGCACCCCAGGCTGGCCTCACCCGGGGCGGGGGGATGCAGGGGACTCAGCACCTCGCCGACCCCTTTCAGCTCCCGCTGGCTCCATTTGTCAGCCAGATGCGGATGCAGATGTTGGCTTCGCATCCTGCTCCTCCCCGGCTCCGCATCGCCACCTGCTGGGCGTCCCCGGGCACGGCCACAGCGGCAGCGCCGCAAGCACAGCTCCTGCAACAGCCTCCCAGAGGGGAGCGCTTTAGGGGGGGCGTGCGTTTTATAAGCTTACTTTTTCTGGTGTAGCCCTTGCCCCAGCGGGTCATGGAGCCCCAGACTGCCTTGGGTGGGAGGGGACCTCCGCGAGGGTCCCCAGTCAAGTGTGTCTGCCGCTGGGGCGATGGCTTTTGTGTGTCATCACAAAGCTCAACCCTGTGGGGAAGAAGCATCGCGCTCCGTTTTCACACCCCCTTCCCCCCCGAGAGATTTAGGCTTCTGAACTCTTCACGTAAGACCAGACATAGCCCACAGCAAGCTTTCCTACCAACCTTTATTGCTCTGCTCCCGTGTCACGTTTTATTTACAGCTCAAGACTTCAATCTGGCACCAAAGGGAGGACCGAGCTGGACGTGACTTTTGGGCAGCCCTTGGCAGTCCTTGGCTGCTGAATGCATCCTATCGACCACACCACCCCAACTGTAGCTCCACCTACACCTCACCCACGGCCACGACATGTCACTTGGGTGCAGCAGAGTCAAACCTCTTCCCATCTCGCTTTTTCAAGCAGTGCCACCAGATCAAGGTTAGTTAAAGGACTTTGGGCTTGTCTGTACCTGAGGAAACTCACTGCAGGGCAAAATGGAATTGGTATTGGGATTAGAGAAGTGCTGACCATGGTTGCTTGGAGTGACATGTCCCCACGGGTTGCTGTAGGCATCTGCAGGTGCCTAAGGAGGACAGAGGAAGCTGAGCTGGCGTAGCCCGTGTCAGCGTGGTGATCTCACCTGGCAGGAGCAACTCTTGAGCTGCTTGGAAGGTCTACCTCATGTCAGGAGAGGAGGAGCCTGACTTCATGGAGGGTTTGAAAGTCACCAAGGCCTCCCAGTGTCACTTTTAGTCACCAGGGGGCCCCACTGCCATTTTCAGACCCCCTTTCAGCTCAGCGCTGGAGTTGTGGGAGGAAGTTCCTTGGGAATAGGGTGCGAGGCACTGCCACCATCACACGACCCATTCTTGCTGCACCATCAGGCCTTAGGTCTAAGGGCTTGGGCACCTGGAATCACAGATGACCAGGCTGTGGAGGAGACATATTTACTTAATAAATAAATACAACTAACACATGGCAGGGAGCAGCATGACGTAGAGCAGTGATCATGTCGGAAGGGAGGCTGGGATGTCACGGAGCCTTGGGGTGAAGCTAGTTCAGCTTGACACACCTAGGACATCGAGCAAGCAGAATCACAGAATGACAGGGATTGGAAGGGACCTCTGCAGATTGAGTCCAACCCCTCTGCTAAAGCTGGTTCACCTAGAGGAGGTTGTACAGGATGGCATCGAGGTGGGTTTGGAATTTCTCCAGGGATGGAGACTGCTTCACCTCTCTGCAGCATCAGGACTACGAATGATGGTGCAACCTGAAGGGCATACTAGAACCTACATATTTGGATGGATAAATATGTTAATACAGAAGGCTTTACCTCAGAATAACTGGGGATAGTAACTGGAATGTCCTTGGGGTGCCCTTGGCCCCATTTCTACGTGCCTACCCCTGGGCAGGTTTGTGATGTCCCCAGGAGCTGCAGCATGGTCATGGCAAGCACCATGCAAAGGGCAAGGGGAATTAGGGTTCTGGTGGACCTTGGGAATGTTGATGGACCTTGAAGGGCTCTGATAGACCTTGTGGGGTGTTGAGGCTTCCCTCTCATCTCTGCAAAGCTTCGTGCAGAACAGGTTTGCTCTGCATTGTCTATTTTGGGTCAAGCCTTTGCCTAAAGCTCGGAGCTCTAACATTTGGCTCTGTCCTATAGCCAAAGAGAGAATGAGGGAAAAGGAGGAGATGGCAGCTGGCATATGGGGTTCAGGGTCAACTCTGGGCTCCCAGGATGGGGCTTAGTCAGCTGAGACAGGCAGTGGGAGGAAGAGGATGGCTTTCTGGCCGTAGTGAGTCCGTGGCCCCAGCTTGCTGTTCCCATTCTTCTTCAGCCCCACAAACCAGTTCTTGTCCGCGTGCTTTTTGGAGACGTAGGTGTTGTAATGGTTTTCCTCCAGCCTCTCAAGGAACAGGCACTCCTCACCCGGTAACTGCTGAAAGACAGGCCCCAGGAACCACAGTGAGATGCTGGAGGCAGCAGGACAGCTAGGAAGCTATCCAGACCCACCTCCCAAATCTTCCTGCCCCAGTAAGCTGTGAATGTCAAGTGTGAAGCTTTGATTTAGTCCCTGGGCTACTCCTGCTTTAACTTATCCATGACCTGGGCACTTTAGTTGGCAGTAAGCAAGCCTCATGCTCTGTAAGCTGATCCTGGCACCAGTTCCTCTTCTGGCACTGAGCTGTGTGGTGGTAACTGTGGGTTCAGAGGGAACAAAACAGCTCTTTGGTGAGGCTAAGCAGTCTGTGACCAGCATTACGTGGGCTGCCCTTGGCTATGAATGGGGCTGTTTTCAAAGGCCCAGATTATTTTGGGTGACTCGGTGCCCTCCAGTTCCTGGGCACGGTGGGGTAAGCTCCTGCCTTGCACAATCCCCCTCAGACCAGAATGTTGTGGCTGCTGCTCACTCCAGCTCAGGGTCTGGTGCATCCAGGATGCAGAGGAAAGATGTGAGGAGGACTTTACTCGGAGGCTGTGGGTCATTGCTGGGGACTGCTGCCTCTGGCAGCCCCGACCCACCCCACTCCCACCCCCAATAAAGCCAGGGAGAGGTGGTTCAGGGGGAAGGCAGAGGTGTGGGCAAGGTGCTGCTGGAGCTGGAAGAGCTGGGCTGGGGGTGCAGCCCAGCAAGGTGCTGGCAAGTGATGTTTCCTGGCTATTTGCTTCTTCCCCTCTCCCAAATAAAGCTGGGTGAAGAGTGGCCCTCCAGCTGCCAAAATAACAAGGAGAGGCTGATGAGTGCTTGTGGTTTGCATTACTCAGAGATGCGAGATTGATGCAGACCTCAAAGCCTCTCCTCGCCCGGTGCCACCAAACGCTGCCACTTACCGAGCCATAGAGCAGCCCGTTGGTGTCCATGGCCAGGTACTGGCCAGACTGGGTGCCCCTTATGTACACCTCTCCCACGCTCTCTGCACTTAGCTGGAGCTGAACTGGAGGGAAAAAAAGAGGACAACAACAACACAATGAAAAGAAAAATAGGAAAAGGGGTCGAAAAAGCTGTCAGAGATGATGTCCAGGCTCCTAGGAATGTCAGCAGGGTGTTTTTTCGCTCAGAAGCTTGGCTTAGAAAGAGTTGATAGGAAAGAGGACATCATGCAATCAGAGTGTCTCCATGGGCCTTGGGTTTTAAGCTCCATGGACTGTAGCTTGAGGAGGGGAGGTTTAGAATGGAGATGAGGAAGAAATTCTTTACGCTGAGGGTGGGGAGACACTGGCACAGGACCTGGATGTGCCCTCCCTGGAGGTGTTCAAGGCCAGGCTGGACAAGGTCTTGAGCAACCTGCTCTAGTGAAAGGTGTTCCTGCCCATGGCAGGAGAGTTGGGACTAGATGGTCTTTGAGGTCCCTTCCAACCCAAATCATTCTATGATTCTACGTCCCTCTCCCTCACAGAAGCTCCATGGCCAAGCTTCAGGAACCAAGGAGCAATTTTTTTTTCATCGAAGGGCAGGCAGCCTTTTGGTTAAGACACTGGAAAGGGACACAGGAGGCTGGTGGTTTAATTCTGGTTCTAATTTCCATATTTCTCATGTGGTTTTGACAAAACATTTCAGGGGTGAGAGCAGAAGAAGTATTTTGAGAGCTAAACCAAGGACAGGCAGATTTCAGATGGCTGTGTGGCAAACCCCTGATCCAAACCATCCAGTCACCAGTGGTTGCTGTTACCAGTGTGGACAGTGGAGAAATAGGAAGGGTTGATCTTCATCCTAGAAAATCCTTCCTGTAGGAAGCCATGAGCCACATCTTAGATGGTCCTAGTTTGTGGCACCAACACGGATTTGCTGTTAACACCAGACCTGAGCCTGCCAGGCACAGGTTGGGCAGGGGCATTAGGTTTGTGGTGATGTTGGTGTTCATCACCCACCAGTCACCAGCTTTCTATCCCTGTCATCCAGCCTGGACCTCAGCTAGAAGCTCCAAGGCTAAAAACAGCTCTTTTTGGTCTTGCCCCGTGGGAGGTGAGCAGGTCAGCTGCAGGACAGTGTGTCTGGGCCACCTCCCTCCTCTGCTCAGCATCCTGTGTCTACCCTAGCAGAATTAACTTTTCTTTTTGTCTGGTTCCTTTTACCCTGTGGGTTCCTCATTTTCTTGCTGTGCTCATTACAGGACTCTCAGAAAACAGAGACACCTTGGGTCAGGCTCTTGTTGAAGGAGAGCAGCTTTGGGAGGAACCCTCTCTGTGTGCTCAGAGAGGACCCCAGGGGTGGGCAGAAAACTAAAGTCTGAGCAATTAGCAGTCAAAGGGCTGTGGTTATATCCAGAGTGGGACTTGCAGGTGTGCCCCCTGGTTTCCTCTCATCCAGTTGCTTGTTTAGGATGGTTTGAATGAAGCTTGATCAGGTACCTCACCTCCAATTCCTTTCTTTGTAAATTGGTTTTGTCCCCATCTGGGCGAGGTAACAACTGATGGCAGCCTTTGGTATGGCAGAAGTCCCTGTTCCAGTGAAATCTTTTCTGTAATGGTTCACATTCTTCATTTTTGGAGATTCCTGCTCCATAAATGATGTTTAATTAGTAAATTGTATGGGTGCAGCTTTGCAGTAATCCACAATCTCTGGTTCAGGCTGGGAGATGGCAAAGCCAGGAGAGCTCCAGCTCACCTTGCATTCACTGCAAGGTGCTGCAGCCCCAGGACCTAGCCAAGAAGTCCAGCCAGGGAAAGAGTAAACAAGATAAAAATGATGATAAAGTCCTAAAAGTTGCCTGAGAGAGAGGGAAGTGGGGAGACCCTCCAGCTGCTGATGAGGTTGTGAAGGTCTCTAGCTGCAAAGGGAGGAATGGAAGGTCTGGAGGAAGGAGCTCATCCCCAAGATCTTGGTTTTGTAGAAATCTGGAGCTTTCCTTCCATGAATGGGATATGAAGTAAAGAAAAGAGAGCTGCAGCAGGCAGCAAAGAACAAGGACATGATGAAGGAATCCTTCTGTAGGGCTGGCCAGCAAATCTGGGAGTGTGCAGCTCCCTGGAGGTCCTCCCTCACTATGAGCTAAAGCTGGCAAGGGGCTTTAAGGCAAAAATACAAATTATGCTCTTGGTCTGGATCAAAATGACCTGGGCAGCTGCAGAGCACCAGTAGAGGCTCTATTGCAGCCCTGCACATCACCTCCCCAGATAAGCTGTGGGCATTCTGGTGCCCTGTTCCTCCCTGCTGTCACCTCCAGGCTTCCATAGGGCTCTGGCTTGCTCCTTGCTGTCACCTTCAGGCTTCCATAGGGCTCTGGCTTGCTCCTTGCTGTCACCTTCAGGCTTCCATAGGGACCTGGCTTGCTCCTTGCTCTCTCCTCCAGGCTTCCATAAGGATTTGGCTTGCTCCTTGCTGTCACCTCCAGGCTTCCATAGGGATCTGGCTGGCTACTGCTTGTCCCAGCTGTGTAAGCAGGATGCCACAGTGCAAGTCATAGTCCTCTCCTGGGCCAGGGGTTGGTTCTGAGCAGCTCTGGTGTGTGCCAGGGCAGGACTGTGGGTGCTGTTGGTGCACAGAGATGGGTTGCTTGCTGGCAGGGCTGCTCCATGGGCATGCAGCCCTTCCAGGAGATCCCTCAGGAAATGTTTGTGCTTTTGCATATCCAAGTTTATGAGAACATTTATGGGAGGTTCCTCCTTGGCAGAGGCTTCCAAACATGTGGCCCTAGGCCAGCAGCTGTGAGGTGAGAGAGTACCATGCCAGGAGTGCTGCCTGCATGGACAGAATCCCAGCTTGGTGGGATGGGAAGGAACCTCTGGAGATCATTCAATTCAACCCCTTGCTAAAGCAGGGGCACCCACAGCAGCTTGCCCAGCATCATAATGGCCAGGTGGGGTTGGAAGCTCTCCAGAGGAGACTCCACAACCAACCTGGGCAGCCTTCTCCAGGGCTCTAGCACTCTCACTCCTGTTCAGATGAAACCTCCTTGGTTCCAGTTTCTGCTTGTAGCCCCTTCTGTCCTGGGACACCACTGATGAGGGTCTGGTCCCATTCAAAACAGCTGGGGTCAACCAAAGGAATTCTGTGGTTCTGTGACAATGCTGCAGAGGTGCTGGTGGAGTTCACACAACCTCTCCAGCTCATAGTTCCTGTGAACCTGGCCCTGTCTTCCACTGCTCATTTAGCTCAGTGCCCTTGTCTGCCCCTTGCAGTGGGGTGAGGATGTTTGGTGCCAGGTTTATTCCAGGCTGAAGGCTTCCTACCCTGTGCTGTGTTTATCCAGCCTTGGTGAGCTCATCCTTGCCCTGCTGTGTGAGTGATGGGTGACCAGCATGTGCAATGAGATTTCCTCCTTAAACAGCCAGAGCAAGGAGAAAGGTGGAGTTTGGGGAGGAAGCCACATTTACACTTGTGGTTTATGGGAAATAAAAATGCTTTTCTTAGAGCTTTGTCAGGGCAGATGTGGTTTCTCTCAGCCTTTCTTCTTAACCAGATAGGAGCCTGGCGGGTCCCAGTTAGATTCCAGTAAGTGCTCAGGAAATGGTGTGCCCAGAGGTTTCTGCTGAGAACCAAGTCTGGGGTGTGGTGGTGGGGAAGAGACTGGCCCTGCTGTCCAGCTCTCCTCAGGACTCTGCTTAAAAAGCTCTCTCACAGAGTCCCAGCATGGTGGGGATTGGAAGGGACCTCTGGAGATCATCCAGTCCAACCTCTCTGATAAGGCAGTGGCACCCACAGCAGCTTGCCTAGGGTCAAAATGGCCAGGTGACTTTGGAAGCTCTCCAGAGAAGGAGACTCCACAGCCACTCTGGGCAGCCTGCTCCAGGGCTCCAGCACCCTCACACCAAAGAAGCTTCTCCTTATCTTCAGAGGGAACCTCCTAAGTTCTGGTTTGTGCCTGCTGCCCTTTGTCCTGTCCTTGGGCACCACTGACAAGAGTCTGTCCCCATCCTCTAAGAGAACCTGGTAGCAAGCCTGTCTTCTGCAGTTCCCTTTTTTGCTAAAGGCTGATAAAATGAGAGGGGCAAGGAGGAGCATGGAGAAGCTCCATCAGGTTTGCTTACTGTGCTGGTCGCTTCGGTCCCTGGTCCCATCCACTTTGCCATCTGGGAGGATCCGTAGGAAGTGGCCCCCGTTGCTGCAGTAGAGGAGTTTGGGCTTCTTGTAGTTCCCCAGGGGAAGATTGAACTTTTCTGTCAGGGCACTGAAGGTGGTGATGTCCCCTTCGGCCATTGCTCAGCCTCTCCTGGCACCTGGGCTGCAAGAGACGTGCTGGTGTCACGGTGGCAGCAGTGGTGGCGCTTGGAGCTTGGCACCTGCTGCTGCCAGGCTTTTAAAGGGAGGGGAGGCAGCATGGTGGTCCCCAGCTGGTGCCCAGTACAGGTGATTCACACCACGACTGGTGACTCCAGCAGTGACACAGCCCCAAAGGTGATGCTGCTTGGTGTGGGAGNTGGGGGGGGGAGGGATGTTTTCTCCTCACTGGGCAGTCGGGACTCAGTCCCTTTCATTTCATCACAGCACGTTCTGTTTTCTTTCTACCTTCTATTGACGTGTGGACTGAAATTAGAGGCTCCAAAAGGCAGGTCTGAAACCACCAGAAGGCAGGTTGGCAAACACCCTGCGTCTGATGGGAAGCCGCAAGGGGCAGGAAGGGAGCCCAGGTGAGTGACTCTCGACTATTTTAACCTCCAGGGATGATGATGATAGGGTTCTGTGACACAGAGCCGTGTGCCAGATCACAAATAGAGGCTCCTGTCTTGGCATTCTGCGCCTCACCTGCTGTGGGATAGCTGCCCTGGCCAGAGCACAACCCCACGCTAAGGATCAGAGCAGATGTTGGACATCCTGGAATCCCAGAGACCTAGCAGGAGGTGCTGGGAGTGCTCCCTGCAGGTGGTGGCCTGGGCTAGCCCAGCTATCTTGTCATGAGGCTGCTCAAGAAACCCACATGAGATCTGGAGGTTTATGGTTGGTGAGGGCTGGAAGGGACCTCTGGAAATCATCCAGTCCAACCCCTCTGCTAAAGCAGGGCACCCACAGCAGCTTGCCCAGGGTCACAATGGCCAGGTGGGGTTGGACTCTCCAGAGGAGACTCCACAGCCTCTCTGGGCAGCCTGCTACAAGGCTCCAGCACCCTCGTACCAATCAAGTTTCTCTTCATCTTCAGACAGAACCCCCTGGAACCTCTGGTCCTTTATCAGGGAAGCTGGACCAGATGACCTCTAGAGGTCCCTTCCCAGCTCCACCATGCTGGGATTCTGAGATTTGATGAATGTTGTTTTGCAATGTGCTGCAACCAAAGCTTTTCTTGAGCCTTGATATGAGGGTCAAAGCCAGTCAGGAGTCTCCTGGGTTGATGATATTGGTGAGACACTGGAATAGGTTGCCCAGGGAGGTGTTCAAGGCCAGGTTGGATGAGGCCTTGGGTAATCTGATCATCTAGTAGGAGGTGGAACTAGATGATCTTTAAGTTCCCTTCCAACCCAAACCATTCTATGAATCTATGGCAGAAGTGAGAGACAAATATCCCAGCACCAAGAGCTCGGGTCAGGATCTCAGCAAACTTAGGTTGTAACTGAGGGGTGGACTGAGATGCTCCTCTGCATGTTCAAGGGTATCTCAGAGAGCTCTGCTGGCAACAGCTTCTTCATTCCACATGTTTCCTTTAAGGATTTTTTTTTCTATTTTTAAAATGTGTTCAGAGGTCACCAGCTGCTCTTGGGGTCCACCAGGGAAGCTGAATGAACATCACTTTCCGCTCCCATTGTCTCTCTTTGCAAAGTACTATTGCTGTTCTCCTACTTCTGTGACTGTGGAGCTGCTGCTCCGCAAACACCACCACTTGTGACCCTACTATTATCCTTTTCACAGGGACACGTTGGGGTTTTATGGGAATTAAGACTGAGTGAGAGAAGCTGAACCAAGGACAACCCCAAAGGGCTTATTCCTCTGGGTAGAAGCCCAATCAAATGATTAAATGGCTCAAAGCAGAACAGAAGGCTTTCTCCACAAGGCTGGGCTGAGAGACACCACACTCCAGCAGCTATTTGGTGCCCCATGGAGAAAGGAAAATACTCCAGGAGGAGGTTGCTGTGAGAGGGGGATGGCTGCTGCTGAGATGTTGACCTAGCTGGTCACACTAGGACAGTGAGCTGGAGCATGTTTGTCCAAGAGCAGCTGTGTTTGTGGCTCTCCTCTCTTCTCCACCCCTCAGGAACATGCTCATCCACTCCTGTAGCTTTTCCTGCTGTGTTGCCTAAATAAAAAAACATCACTGTGAAGGAAGGATGGACCTAGAACATCACTGGACCTAGGACATCTGCTCTGGGATGCCTCCAGCTCCATCTGTGGTGCAAGGGACAGAAGGTCACACCAGCAGCTTGGGGACACTTGGCTCTTCCTCCTGGGCTGTGGAAGGAGATGTTAGTATCACTGCAGATCAGAAATAGCTTTCTGAAGGAGAAAAGGGCTCCAGTGTTGATTTTAACCAGGTCCTACAGAACTTTGGTAGCTGGGGTGTGCCTGCTCCTTGCAGAAGAGAGGAGAGCTCAGCCTGGTGGGACCAAACCAGCTGTGAAATTGTGAAAAGGTGGTGATGAGTTCCAGAGTTTATCACCAGGTGCTGCTGCTGCAGCAGCCAAGCCAGTGGCTGTCACCTGAGATCCCAGACTCTACAGGCAACCATGTCTGGACATGGAGGGCTGATTGTGTGGCCAGTGGCAGGTAGGTTCTGCCTGAGCTCCAACACCACTGCAAACTGGGGGCTATGGAAAAGGAGTGAGGTCCTTTCCTCACCAGCTCCCTACTGCACCCCACACTTGCTTCCACCAGGCAGTTGGTGGTCAAGCACAGGGCTGTGCCTGCCCCTGCTCTGTGGCTCTGCCTGTGTTTGACTTCTCAGGGGAAAATGCTCTGGATGGAGTGGAAACCACAAGGGATGCTGCAAAAACTCATTGCCTGTTTCAAGTTGGGACGTTTTGTGGTGACAAACTCAAAGAGGAGGTACTCAGAGTAGGGAGAAAGAAGAGATGTTTGACACTGAGGGTGGTGAGACCCTGGCAGGGGCTGTAAGCAACCTGCTGTAGCTGCAGATGTTCCTGCTGACTGCAGGGGGCTGGACTGGGTGACCTTAAAAGGTCCCTTCCCATCCAAGTCTATGTGTGATGCTGTGACATGGGAAACTCTCCTGGGCAGGGGGTACTCAGCCCCAGTTTGGTGATGGGGGACAAAGTGGCATCTCCCTGGCATGAAGGGATGTCCTGCAGCTGGCACACCCTCTCCACACCCTGCTTGGGACCCTCTGTCCTGTTCCTGGCAGGCAAGCAGGAGGTTAAACTGCGTGACACTACACCTGGCTTCCAAATGTCACCATCCCCCACTGCCACCCACTCCTAGTGTCCATGCAGGACACTGGGCAAAATGTCAAACCACAAAGCTTCCCCTGCCTGGGCTGTCTGGGCTCTGCTGCAGGTGTGGCTGCACAGACAGACAGACACCACCACTGCTAGCCATGGGGAGCTTCTCATGGTCAGAGAGCAGCTGAGGGAACTGGGATTGTTTAGTCTGGAGAAGAGGAGGTGAGGGGAGACCTCATTGCGCTCTACAACTCCCTGAAAGGAGGTTGGAGCCAGGTGGGGCTTGGTCTCTTCTCCCTAGTAGTATCAGGTAATAGGAGAGGAAATGGCCTGAAATTGTGCTAGGGGAGGTTTAGGTTGGAGATGAGGAAGAATTGCTTTGCTGCAGTAGTGTTCAGGTGTTGGAACAGGCTGCCCAGGGAGGTGGTGGAGTCCCCATGCCCTGGAGGTGTTCAAGAACTGTGTGGGCATGGCACTTGGGGACATGGCTTGGTGACCATGGTGGCATTGGGTTGATGGTTGAACTTGATCTTAGAGATCTTTTCCAACCAAAAGAAATCTATGAGTTGTGTCCATGAACAGATGGGCACCAGTTTGGTCCTCGCTGCAGCCCTGGTAAAGAAGGCATTGTAACCATGGGCAGGAGCAGGCAGCTGCTCCTGCACCACTCCAGGGAAAACAATGCCCTGGCTGGGACGCTGCCATGAGTTTCTATAACAGTGCCCTCACAAGTTTGGAGAGTGTTTTTTGGTTTGGTGTTTTGGTGTTTTTTTTTTTTTTTTGTGAGGCTTTTCTACCTTTTCTCATCTCTGTAAACAAGGAAGCAGCACAGAAGGCTGCAATTTTCAGTACCTGCTGGCAGCAGGCTGCTGCCGTGAGCACTTTGCAGAGGGCTGCCTGTGCAGGGACACCCACACTCTTTATTTCCAGCTCCTGAGTGGGCAGAGACATGGACATGTTTGTCCTGCCTGGTGTTCCACAGACAGCTTAGGGGAAAGCTGTGGGGTCCTGTTGGTCTGCAGGGATGGAGTCAAGGGTGCTTCTCCCTGATGTCAAGTCTTAATCTCCCCTCTTCCACCTCACAGCCATTGCCCCTCATCCTGTCCCCACAGGCTCTCCTAAACAGTTCCTCCCCAGCCTTCCTGTAGGTCTCCTTCAGCTATTGAAATGCAGCTCTAAGGTCTCCCTGGAGCCTTCTCTTCTCCAGGCTGAACTCTACCAGCCTGTCCCTATAGGGGAGGTTCCCCAGTCCTCTAATCATCATTGTGGCCTCCTCTGGACTCTCTCCATCAGGTCCACATCCTTCCAGTGCTGGGATTCCCACAGCTGGACACAGCACTTCACGTAAGTGAGGCCTCAGCAGAGCAGAGCAGAGGGGCAGAATCACCCTGATATCCAGGATTGTCCTGATGTAGGTGCAGGACCTTGCACTTTGCCTTATTGAACCTCATGAGGTTCTCCTGAGCCCACTTTTCCATCCTGTCCAGGCCCCTCTGGATGGCATCCTGCCCTTCAGTCTTATTAATTGCACCACTCAGCTTGGCATCATCAACCACCTTACACTGGGTGTGTACCATCTGTGAGGCACTGGTGGCTTCTGCAACCTTCAGAGGCTGCTCTTGTTCTCCAGCAGCAGGAACACAGCATGTAGGAAACGAGGCAAAAAATAGCAGCTGAGAAATACTGAGCCAGGCATCACCCCTTGGTGACAGACAGGGAGGAAAGGAGGGTGGCTGCCACCAGGAAGGCCACAGAGCACCCTGGGGCAGAGATACCATGACACAGGAATGGTCCCGTGCCTCTCTCTCTCTGAGCCGGCTTTCATCAAATTCTACCACAAAGAGATTTCTGTTGTTTGAAAGACAAACCCAGGCAGGCCTCCAGCCCAAAGGATCATTACTGGCAGCTCTGCAGTGGCACAAAGTGTCTATGGGATTCCCAAAAATGCCCCAGCATGAGTCACTCTGCTCGAGGTGTGCGGAGAACCATGGACTCAGTTGGAGAGAGCTTTGAGATTGTGAAGTCCAAGCATTAACCCAGCACTGCCAGGTTGCCACTGAACCATGTCCTTCAACACCACCTTCTCCACAGCTTTGGAACTCCTCCAGAGATGGGGACTCCACCACTGCCCTGGGCTGCCTGGCCCAGAGCTCCAGCACCCTCACACCATAGAAGTTTTGTCTTGTGTTCAGGTAGAACCTTCTGGGTTCCAATTAGTGCCTATTGACCCTTGTCCTGTCACTTGTCAGTGGTGCCCAGAGTCTGGCCCCAGACTCTTGCCCCCTACCCTTTAGCTCTTGCAGAGCATTGAGCAGATCCCTTCTCAGGATGCTCTTTTCCAGGCTCAGCAGCCCCAGGGCTCTCAGTCTTTCCTCCTCACAGAGATGTTCCAGGCCCCTCAGCATCTTCAGAGCCTTCACTGGACTCTCTCCAGTAGTTCCCTGCCTCTCTTGAACTGGGAAGTCCATATCTGGACACCAGCACTCAGGTCCTTCCCAAGTGCTGAGTTCTGCTATTTTTTCAGTTTCTGACTTGGCAGTGAAGGAGAGAACAAATATTTAGAATCATGGAATTATTTTGGTTAGAAAAGACCTCTAAGATCATTGAGTCCAACCATCAACCTAAGACCACCATGGCCATTATGAAGGTGCTTGAAACTCTGGCTCTGGTCTGTTTCATGAGCACATCAATAGCAGCACCTTGAAATGAGAGGAGAGAAACTGAAATCCACTGTGGCTGTTGTCCTTACGGGCCTGGGGACTGAGGTCTCACTCCTCATTACCGCTCCGCTCTGAGCTGCTAAACTGAACTGAAGATGTTAATTATGAAGTCAAATTGCCCTGGCTGGGTGAGTGCAGATGCTCTGTGTGACCAAGCTTGAAGTTCACACAACCCTTCTGCCCCACTTTCACCTCCCTGAGCACCTTGGCTTGCCAGTGCCGTTTAGCCAAGGAGAAACCTCTCCTTGAACAGATCCAGGGAGGCATGGAGCTGACATCTCTCATCACAGGGCTTCTGGGGCTGCAGGCTTTCAGCTGGAGGAGCAGTGAGTGGGAGCTGAGCCAGGCAGCTGATGGGGAGTGAAGTGGAAGGAGCTGAAGCCAGCTGCATGATGAGCTGCTTCAGCTGGGAGGAAGATCAAGGTCTTCAGGAGTGGGAGGAAGGCCAAAGTCATCAGGGGAGCTTGGGAGGGAAAGTTCATTCCCTGGGCTGGGGTGGAGCTGGGAAGGAAAGTTTATCCAAAGGGCTTGCAGAGCTCTGGGTCTGTCTGGAGACCTTGGTGGACCTGAGCTCTTTCCAGCCCTAACCCACCGTGTGTGTCTCATCCTGTGGCCAGAGGAAGCGGTGCTGACCCGGAGCTGCAGGAGAACAATTGGGCATTGTGCTGCCTTATCACCACCCAGCCCTGGCCTGCCCTCAGGAACCCATTAAACTTTAGACCCTGTTTGTGCAGCTCTTCCTGTGCACCTCCTGTACTCTCCAGGGTAATGGCCATGGGGCCTGAAAGGTGCCCAAGATCTTCATAGCCATCGCTTGCAGCTCATCTCCTAGTGTGGTGGGGCTGGCAGCCAGCAGGGTGATGCTGGGATGCTGCATCACACACTAGTTTGGGTGGGAAGACCTTTCAAGGCCACCTGGTCCAAACCCCAGCTGCATCTAGAGCAGGTTGCTCAGAGCCACAGGCAACCTGACTTGGAATGGTTCCAGGAATGGGGCAGCTCTCTGGGCAACCTGGGCCATTTCTCCTATCACTTGTTCCTTGAGGAAAGAGGCCAACCCCACCTGAGTCTAATTTCCTTTCAAGGAGATGTAAAGAGCCAGGTGGTCTCCCCTCAGCCTCTTCTTACCTCCTTCACCAGGGTTTGCAGCCTGGATCCTGACCCCTTCATGCCAGCCTGGATACCCTAACTGAGCCCACCCATCCCAAAAGCTGCTGGGAGCCGGGGACACCACTCCAGCAGCCATGGCTTGGAGCAGGATGAGGATGCTCAACATTCACCTCCATGGGCAGGAGGTGACTAGATGGAGCCAAGGGTGGCTTGAAGAGATACTTCTGGTAAGATCTGAACTTCCTACGTTTTATTTATGGCCTGAAATTGTGCCAGGGCAGGTTTAGGTTGGACAGGAGGAATCATTTCTTTCCTCCAAGAGTAGTCAGGCTGCCCAGGGAGGTGGTGGAGTCACCATCCCTGGAGGTGTTCGAGAAAGGTATGGACATGGCACTTGGGGGCATGGCTTAATGGACATGGTGGTGTTGGGTTGATTGGTTGAACTTGATGATCTTGGAGGTTTTTTCCAACCAGAAAAATGTTCTGTGATTTTACTAAAAATAGAAAGTATTTTCCTTTAGGATTTGGGTGTCTGGATAGGAGTTGGCCCAAGGATTATTTGTTAATGGATTTTTTTTTTTTAAGGAAATGTGGGGTTTTTTTTGTTGCATGAAGAATGAGCAATCTCACAGTGCTGTGTCATGTCAACAAACTTCAGATTTGGTTGGGTTTGGTTTTTTGTTGATTTTTTT
>VWZI01017594.1:156022-177423 GCA_013396835.1 Psilopogon haemacephalus | reverse complement strand
TCCCTGTGCTGCCCACATTGCCCTCCCTGCCCTCCCTTCCCTCCCTGTGCTGCCCACATTGCCCTCCCTGCCCTGCCTGCCCTCCCTGTGCTCCCTGCCTGTGCCATTCACATTGCCCTCCCTTCCCTGCCTGCCCTCCCTGTGCTGCCTGCCTGTGCTGCCCACGTTGCCCTCCCTGCCTATGCTCTCTTTCCTGCCTGCCTTGCCTGGTGATTTGAATGCCTCTCCCCCCTCCCCCCCCAGAAGGAACCTGCAGCCCTCCTCAGCTGCACCCCAGCAGTGGGGATGGAGGGGGGTGTCTGTGTCCTCTGCTTGGGCAACCATGGGGAAGGAGCTTGGTGCCACAGGGCCACACTGGGCAGGTCTGCACTCAGCCTGGCACTATTTGGCCTTAAAAGCCGAAGTGGTGCCCAAGCTCTGTCAGGCTGATAGAACCCAGCCCTGTGTCCCCAAGGATGGGGACAGCACAGCTCGGGGCTGGTGCTGGTCCAGCTCTGCAGCACAGCCTTGGCACCGTGGCCTCAGCTGAGGGCTGGTGGGGGGCCAGCTGTGGGCACATGGGATGCCAATGGTGGGTTCACAGGAAGGTTGTGGTGGGCTCAGGGGATGCCAGCAGTGGGCTCACAGAGGGGCAGTGGTGGTGGGCTTGTGGGGTGCCAAGGGTGGGTTCTGGGGGGTGCAGTATTGGGCTGGTGGGGTGCAGGCTGCACGGTGTGCAGAGGCTGGGGCTTGCTGAGCAGTTGCTGGCCGCAGCGTTGGAGAGCAGGAGCGATGACTTCACAGCCTGGCAGGCCTCCACCAGCCTCTGCTGTGGTATTTAAGCTGCTTTATCTAAGGCTGGCTTGGAACAGGCTTTGAGTCCCAGCTCCCATGGAGGCTGTGAGCTCAGGCAGGCACTTTGGGCTGGAAGCTGAAAGCAGCCAGAGCCCAGACATCCTGACACAAACATCTAGCCAAGTGCAGCTACCAGCAGCTGGTGGGGAAGGCTCCTACAGCATCCAGCAACACAGGTGGGGTCTGAGCCTTCTCAGCCCCTCAATATTCCTTTTTTGTTTGTTTGGTTTTGGGGTTTTTTGTTTTGTTTTTGTTCAATCTGATGAAGTTTTGCTCCTGCTATTTTAGCCAAATGTTGAAAATAGGAAAAAAAAAAGAAAAGAAAAGAAAAACATAGCCAAATATTTGTAAGCCTCAAAAAAAGACCAAGCCTGGCCTTGGCCCAGGCTTTCCTGCAGGACAGACTTGAGGGTTGTTGGGACATGAGGAATATCAGGAAACCCTGCTCTGTTTTCTCATGCAAATGAATATTTCCCTTGTTCTGGAGCTGTGGGGACACTGCACCCTGTGCTCCCAGCCCCTCCCCATCATTGCCTGGCTCTCCTTACAGCCCTGCTGTGGTTGAAATTTTATGGGTCTGATGCTATGCAGGGTACCTTTGGTGGTATCTTGCCAGATTCAGTGTTGTGTCCTCCCTGCTGCCTGTCCTGGAGGCAGCCAACCCTGGATAGAGCCAGCAGCATGGGGCAAATACTTGCTCCAGCACCAGGCTCATGCTCTGGTCACTGGGAGGATGGACAGAAAGTCCCTCTACTAAGTGGCCAAAGCCCAGAGGCTGATGGTGCCACAGCAGCCACCAGTCTTGCTGAGAATCGCATCTAGAGGCCACATGTGGAGTGCTGGATCTGGCCCTGCGCTTCTCTTGTTCAAGAGAGATGGGGAACTGTCTACTGGAGAGAGTCCAGTAGAAGCTACACAGGTGCTGGAGAGCCTGGAGCATCTCTGTGAGGAGGAAAGGCTGAGAGCCCTGGGGCTGCTGAGCCTGGAGAAGAGCAACCTGAGAGGGGATCTGCTCAAAGCTCTGCAGGAGCTAAAGGGTGGGAGACAAAAGGCTGGGGCCAAGCTCTTGTCAGTGGTGCAGAGGGGAGNATCTCTGTGAGGAGGAAAGGCTGAGAGCCCTGGGGCTGTTGAGCCTTGAGAAGAGCAGTCCCAGAGGGGAGCTGATCAATGCTCAGCAAGAGCTAAAGGAGCTGTGGGGGGCAAGAGGCTGGAGCCAGGCTCTTATCAGTGGTGCCCAGGGACAAGACAAGGGACAACAGGCACAAACTGGAACCCAGAAGTTCCATCTGAACAGCAGGAGAAACTTATTTGGTGTGAGGGTGCTGGAGCTCTGGAGCAGTCTGCCCAGAGAGGTTGTGGAGTCTGGACAGATTCCAACAGCCCCTGGCCGTTGTGATGCTGGGCAAGCTGCTGTGGGTGCCTCTGCTTTAGCAGGGGGGTGGACTGGATGATCTACAGAGGTACCTTCCAAATCCACCATGCTGGCAGGGATGGGGGTCTCTGCCCTCACATCCACTTATGCCCCCTCCAGCCCTGCCCAGGAAGCTGCAGTTGCCTGGGTTATCTCCCAGGCTCTCAGGGTGACTTTCACCTGGGGTGAGTAACCTCCTCCTGTCACTGCCTCTAATGTCCATGAGCCTCCTTCAGCTACAGGTCCCATAAAGAACACAAACTTCTTAGGGTTATTTGGAAGCACAGAGAATAATTAACCATTGAGATGCTTTCATCCTGGTCTAGTAGGAGGTGTCCCTGCCCATGGCATGGGGGTGGATCTAGATGATCTTTAAGGTCCCTTCCAACCCAAACCAGTCTGTAGCTCTGTGATTTCTGCCCTGAGGAAGCCACAGGTGCTTCTCTCTGCCTGGGACCCAGTGCCTGTGTGGGCAGCTGAGCCCCAGCACACGCTTCCCAGCAGCTTCTCTTTGCCTCAGCCACAATCCTGCAGCACAGACAACTTAGACAAAACCTTCTGTAAGTTCAAAATGAGACCTACAAGACAAACATCCCCCCCAAACGGGTCCCAGGCTTTAGTTTCATCCCTCTTGGAGCTGTGTTGCTGAAAGTGCTCAGCAAGTGCTGCTCAGCCCAGCATAAACTGGGAACAGTGCTGAGATAGAAAGTGCCCCCCTCCTGCCTCTGAGCCCGAGGAGAGGAAAAAGAAACCCCACTTGTTCCCCCAGTCACACACACACACAGCTCAGCTGGCAACCTGACCAGGAGCTCAGAACCTGGGAATGCACCTTGAGACCTGTTGGGAAGGGGTTGCAAAGCTCCTCATGAAGCTGAGGCTCTGTCAGGATGCTGTGCCCAGCTAGGGGGCAATGGAGGATGCTGGAAGAGGCACTCACCTGCCGGGCTGGCTTGAGTGGTGGTGGCAGCAAGGAGCTAACGCTGGCTGGGGTCACCCTGTCCTTTGACTCGCTCCCTGGGATCTGGGCAGCTCCTGGAGTGGTTCTCACCTGCAGGTCCTTGCAGCACCGAGGAGCAGGTCCAGAGCCAGGCAGTGTCCCTCAGAAGGGCTCGGGGCTGTGCCGGGTGCTGGGCAGAAGCTGGCATCTGCCGACAGGCACTGTGGTGCGCAGGGGCTGTGGCTGCTGCTCCGCACCCAGACAGCAGAAGGAAGCATGGAGAACCCTCTGCCTTGCTATTTTTTTCCCTCTCATGTGACCTTGTTTTTGGATGGCTATTTCGGGGCTGGCTTCCAGCCCAGGTGAAAGACCAGGATCTCATCCAGCCTGCCTCCCCCATTGCCCGTGGTGGGGCCTCTCAGGACCTGCCTGGCCAGAGGATGGTGCTTGGTGCTCAGTGGGTGCTCCCCAGCCCTCGCTGCCTTCTTCCTGCTAAGCTGTTTCAGTCCCTGACCTACTTCCGTGCAGTCACAGGATGGTGGCAACCAGCTGCTGTCTGCATGCTGTGCCCACCCCATCACATGGGGCAACCCTTCCCCCTGTCCCCAGGGCTCTTGCTGGGAGTCAAAATCTCCCCAGCACTGTTTGCCCTCTTTCTGCCCATTTTGCCCCCATTTAGACAGGAAGCTGCTGGCAGAGAAACAAGTAACGAACCTGCTGGCAGCTTGCAGCAGCCTTGGCATGAGCTGATAGGAGAAACATGGAACTGTTTTTAGTTGGAAAAGCCTTCTGAGATCATCCAGTCCAGCCTTCAACCCAATGCTGCCATGGCCATCAAACCATGTCCCCAAGTACCATATCCATACAATTGGAATCATGGAATGGTTTAGGTTTGAAAGGACCTCAAAGATAATCAATCTAATTCCAATCCCTTGCCATAGGCAGGGATACCTCCCCCAGAACAGGTTGCTCAAGGCCCTATCCATTTCTTGAATACCTCCAGAGATGGGGACTCCATCACCTCCCAGGACAGCCTGTTGCAGTGCCTGACCACTCTTGCAGCAAAGCAATTGTTTCTTGTGTCCAACCTAAACCTCCTCTGGCACAATTTCAGGCCATTTCCTCTTGTTCTATCATCTGATAGTAGGGAGAAGAGACCAATTCCCAGCTCCCTCCAATCTCCTTTCAGGAAGCTTTACAGAACAACGAGGTCCTGCTTTTTTTCCTGCTTTTCATGAAGCAGTTCCTTGTGGGGAACAAGGAATTGCTCTCTGGCAGCTGTGGAATGCTCTTTTCTCTGTTTGTTTTTTAATTTTTTTTATTTTATTGGCAGGTGGGCAGGAGCTCATAGTGTGGTCACCACCAGAGACAAAGCTTCCCTTTGGTGCTACCTGGAATTTTCACAGAATCCAAGCATGGTGGGGTTGGAAGAAACCTCTGGAGATCACCCAGTGCAACCCCTCTGCTAAAGCAGGGGCACCCACAGCAGCTTGCCCAGCATCACAATGGCCAGGTGGGTTTGCATCTCTCAGGAGGAGACTCCAACAGTGTGTGACCCGAAACTCTTGAGTAGCCCTCGTCCCCTTGGAACCATTCCCGGGGGAGGGGGCTAATGGGGGGAAAACAAAGTCTCGGGATATGCGGCGGAGGTTTTGACTCGAGAAAGGATGGAGAAGGAAAAGCCTGCAGGAGAGGGAGGCGCTGGGGCCGCCAGGGGGCGCGGCGGGGCCGCAGCTGGGAACAGCTGCATGTGGGGAGGGGAACGGCGCCGAGCTGCGTGCGGGGAGGGCATCTGGGCACAGCTGGATGTGGGGAGGAAGCTGGGCGTGTATGGATGGGGGGGGCAGTGGGCACAGCTGGATGCAGGAGGGATCTGGAGGCAGCTGGATGAGGGGAGAGGAGTGATGGGCATAGCTGGATGCTAGGCAGGGAGGGAGCTGTGGACAGCTTCGTGCAGGGAGCTTGACACAGGTGTGGGCAGACTTGGACACAGCTGGGTGCAGGGAGATGAGGCTCACTGTGTACAGCTGAATGCAAGGTAAGGGAACTGGTCACAGCTGGACGAGAGGAGATGAGCACAGCTTGGTGCACAAAAGGGGCCCCAGCTGGGTACATCTGGATGCAAAGGGGACACAGCAGGTGCAGCTGGATGCAAGGGAGTGCAGCTGGGTGCATGTTGGGGCAGACTCCACTGGAGGATGCACACAGCTGGGCAAGAGGTGATGGCACGGGAGAATGAGCAAGGGGCACAGCTGAACCTGGGATACAGCTGGCAGCCACCGGATCCCGTTCAGGTGAGGGTGCTTGTGGCAGCAGTGCCCACAGCTGGAGCACATCTGGCTGACACTCTGCACATCTGGTGGTGCATCTCTACCTCTGGGAGCCTAGGTTGCTTCTGCTGCCTCCCCAAAGCAGCTCTAGGCTTGGGCCTCCTCCTAGGTGACCCAGAATTGCTGTCAGAGCTCCCTCAGGCTGTAGCTGAGGCAGATGAGGAGGAGGGGTCTCATACAGACCATCTCGTTGGTCCTGCTCTCTGTCAGACCCAATCCCTCTCCTCAGCAGACACACAGAGGGGGGGCTTCTGTTTGTCTTCTCCATGGCCCTGCTGAGAGCTTGTGTTTCAGGATCCCTTTGGACTTCTCTGGTCACCATTGCCCAGCAGAGAGCAGCCCCTCCTGAGGAATGACTCCCATCCTTTGTTCTCTAAAGGGTGACCTTACTGACAGAAATGGATGGAGTTGACTTGTGCTCAGCACTGGGCTGGAGTCTGGAGCTGGTTCCCAGACACCTCTCCTGGATACAGGAACCAAATGAGGAATCATCTCCTGTAATTACATTTTGGGGACACAGACGTTTTCTGATTCGTTTAATATCTGCCATGCTGCATTTGGCAGCAGGCAGGTACCCACCAGCAGCCTCCCTTGCCTTACCAGTTCTGCTGTTATCAGGCACTGCCTTAATTACACTGTTATCTAAAAATAGATCAATTTAGTTTGGCAGAACCCATTTATCCCACTGCCCAGCTGCCTGCTGCTTCCTCCTCCCTTCACTTCCTTCTCCAGCAGGCCCAACAACAATCTATGGCTGCAGCCTTCCCACAGAATCCCAGCATGGTGAGGGTTGGAAGGGCTCTCTGCAGATCATTCAGTCCAACCTCCCCTGCTACAGCAGGGCCACCCCCAGCAGCTTGCTCAGCATCACAATGGCCAGGTGGATCTGGAAGCTCTCCAGAGGAGACTCCATCATCTCTCTGGGCAGCCTGCTCCAGGGCTTCAGCACCCTCACACCAAAGAATTTTCTTCTTATCTTCAGATGAAACCTTCTGGGTTCCAGTTTGCATCTGTTGCCCCTTGTCCTGTCCCTGGGCACCACTAACAAGTCTGCCTCCATCCTCTTTTCCCCTGTGGGTCCTTTAGGTCTTGCTGAGCAGATCCCTACTCAGGGTCTCCTCTGGACCAGCTCCAATACAGCCATAAGGACCTGAAGAACCCCAGTTCTTCATCTCTGTCACTGCTTGATTTTTCTTCTTTGGCTTTACTGCCTAAGAAGGTTTTTCCTCCCTCACTGGGTGTGCAGGAGTGGAGGGAGGGACAGCTCTGTGGCTCTGGTGGCTTGTTCTGGGGCACCCAACTTTACTCATTGCGCTGTTGGATTTTCTGATCTGAACCCCAGGAGGAAAACAAAACTGGGGCTTCAGTGTCTGGAGGCTGCTCCAGGAGATACCTCACTGCCCAAAATCTCCAAGAATTCCTTGTGTTGTCTTTGTCAGCTCAGCCACTTGTGCAAAGTGTCAGCCAAGGCTGGCCACAGAAAGCAAGGTCGCTTTGAAGCCATTCTCCTGGAACAGAGGCACTTGGAGTCAGCACAAAGACAGCTCTGTCTCTGCCTCTGCTGCCACCCTGCACTTAACCCAGAGAACTGTGGCTGGTCCTGTCTTAGGTGGTGAGCATGGGGCTGGGATGTGGCCACCCAGCCTGCCTGGGGGGGCTGGGTCAGATAGCCACAGAATGCTTCGGGCTGGTGGGACCTTAAAGATCATCCAATTCCACCCCCACTGCTGTGGGCAGGGACAGCTTCCCCTAGACCAGGTTGTTGAAGGCCTCATCCAGCCTTGCCATGAACACCTCCAGGGAAGGGGCATCCACAACCTGTTCCAGCATCTCACCACCCTCATTGAGAAGAATTTCTTCCTCATCTCCGGTCTAAATCTGCCCTTCTCAAGGTTCCAGCTGCAGACAGGTGTGAAAGGACCAAAGGACTTGCCTGGTTCCAGGAGAAGTGAAGAAAACCACGGTTTGGTTTTGATTTGTTTTAAGGCAATGAATGGCACCAGTGAGGAACAGGCTGCCCAGAGAGGTGGGAGATGCCTCATCCCTGGAACCATTGCAGGTGAGGTTGTTTGGGACTCTGAGCAACCTGCTCTAGTTGCAGATGTTCCTGCTGAGTGCAGGGGAGTTTGAGTACCTGCCTTTTAAATGCCCCTCCCCATCCAAACCAGTCTGGAATTCCATGATTTGAGGCAGGGAAAAAAAGAAATGTGGGGATTGGTCTCTTCATCCAAGGAACAAGAAACAAGACAAGAAGAAATGTGCTCAAGTTGCCCCAGGGGAGGTTTAGGTTGGACATGAGGAACAATTTCCTTCCCTGAAGGGCTGTTAAGGCTTGGAACAGGCTGCACAGGGCAATGGTGAAAGGATTCCTGGAGGGACTATCAAGTTATGGACGTGTGGTGCTGAGGGACATGGTGATGCCAATGGGACCTCCTGAGGGTGCCATGGTGCCAGGCACAGGCAGAGCAGGCAGTGATGCCCACGGCAACTCCTGGGAATGCCACATTGCCCTCTGTGCCCTTGCAGCAGGCATCAGAGCAGCTCTCCAGACACTGGATGTTTCTCACCGCAGATGGAATGGTTCCTATCACCAGGATCTTATCTGCAGGCATCAAGGGCACCTTCTGGGCAAACACTGCTGTGAAAGCAAACCCGGAGCAGTGCCAGGGCTTTCTGCAGCAAGGTGAGCAGGGGAGTTGACTCTGCTCAGACATGAGGACACTTCACCCCACAACCTTCAAAGGATGAAATCCACACCTAGAGAAGCAACTGAGGTGAAGAGGAGAATTCTGTCCTGCTCCCACAGCTGCACATCTCCTGCACAGCTTCCCTTGTCCACGTGCAGTGTGGTGAAGCCACCACACTGGTCTCTGGGGACAGGCAGGTTTCCTGGCCAGGAGATCTGGTTCCATGCTGACACAGTAAAAGTGGGTGAGGTGAGACACCAGGATCTGTTCCTCTGCTGCAGCACTGCTGACCTGGCACCACCAGTCCTTGCCCATCTCCTTGGCAAGCTCTGCGTAGAGAGAAAGGTGACACCACAAAGCCACAGGCACTGCTGCTACTGATGCTAGGATTTGGTCACCTGCAACTGATAGTGAGCAAGCCTGTGCCCACATGGCCAAGAAGGCCACCAGCATCCTGGCCTGGGTCAGCAATGGTGTGGCCAGCAGAGACTGTCCCCCTGTACTCAGCGCTGCAGAGGCCACATCTCAAATCTTGGCTTCAGTTTTGGGCCTCTCACTCTGGGAAGGACATTGAGGGGCCAGAGAAGGATAATGAAGCTGAGGAGAAGAGGCATCCTCCTGCCCAGCTCCTCTTCCCTGTCCTCTTCTGAGAAATGGTGAAGGAAATCTCAGTCCTGGAGATTGTGAAAGAGAGCCCAAGGCAAGTGCAGAGCTTAGGATGTGGGCAGGGGGCATGGTGATGTTTGGGATCCACAGCCTTCAGCAATGATCTTCTGCCTCCAAGTTCCACCCTCAGGAGCAACTCTCTTGGTCAGAGTTTCTGGGCAAAGCTGGGAGGGCTAGTGGGGATATCCATGGGTTTTTGGAACAAAAACTGCCTTTGAAGATATTTCTATCCAGGAACAGCAGCGGAATGATGAACGTCAAAATGATTTCCACCAGCTATGAGTGGGGAGCTGATGGGGAGCTGGGGCTAGGGGATTGTGTATAAGGGGTGGCCACGGAGTGCTGAGGGAGAGGAAAATCTCCATCTTTTCCCAGGAGAGACAGAAAAAGTAGGCTGGGGGCACTGAGGAAGGAGACAACAGCAGGAGAGCCAGCACCTGCATCCATCCCAAGGCTCACACCAGGGCTAATGCACTGTAGCCATCTCTGGAAGGCCTCCAAGAAGGAAACTGGAGTTTGCTGGAGAACTTCTGGTTCTCATTCCTGGCACGGCAGTCTCAGATCAGTTTCACAGTGCTTTGTGGCTCTGCAAATCTGCGGAAAGCAGTTCTCTCCTTGTGATGATGTTACCCCAGGTGAGTAGCTGGTGGCCTTGTGTGCCTTCAAACCACCCCAGAAGGTGCATGCAAGAAGCAGCTCCATCTGCAGCTTGCAGAGGGACCATTGGGGCTGTTTATCCAGTGTGTGGCCTGGGATTATGCCAGCCTGTGGCTGTACTTTGACAGGTGGGGAAGGGTAGCCCACAGTGTCTGGTGGAGCACGGTGTGAGCTAGATGTGGGCTGCTGGATCCCTTCCTGGCTTTGTGTCAGCCACCAGAGCTGGGAGCAGCATGGGGTAGGCAGCAGCACCCAGGCTTGAACACCAAACTTGAACACCTGGAGTACTGCATCCAGCTCTGGAGCTCCTATTACAAGGGGGATGTGGACATGCTGGACTGTGTCCACAGAACGGCCACAAGGATGCTCAGAGGGCTGCAGCACCTCTGCTATGAGGACAGACTGAAAGAGTTGGAGCTGTTCAGTTTGGAGAAGAGGAGGCTCCCAGGTGACATTAGTGTGGCCTTCCAGTATCTGAAATGGGCTACAAAAAAGCTGGGGAAGGACTTTTTAGGCTACCAGGTAGTAACAGGACTAGGGGGAATGAGGCAAAACTGGAGCTGGGGAGATTCAGATTGGATGTGAGGAGGAAGTTCTTCAGCATGAGAGTGGTGAGAGCCTGGAATGGGTTGCCCAGGGAGGTGGTTGGGGCCAGATCCCTGGAGGTGTTTTAGGCCAGAATGAATGAAGCTGTGGGCAGCTTGATCTAGGGTAGGGTGTCCCTGTGCACGGCAAGGGGGTTGGAACTTGATGATCCTTGTGGTTCCTTCCAACCCTAACTGACTCTCTGATTCTATGAAACTGGGGGACAACTGGGCTGGGCTGGGCTGGGCTGGGCTGCAGCACAGGGGAAGGTTCCTTATGCGGTTTGTGTGGTTCTTGTTTCCTTGCACAGCTCCACAGCCTGTGGTGCCTCTGGCACAAGCAGGTTCTGAAGAGGAGGTTTTCCAGAGGAGGCCACAGCAATGATGGGAGGGCTGGAAGCCCTCTGTTGAGAGACAGTTGGGGCTGTTCAGCCAGGAGAAGAGAAGGCTCCAGAGGGACCTTCTGGTGGCCTTTCAGTGCTTGAAGGGGCCAAGCAGAAAGGTGAGTGCCCACTTTTAAGCACTGTTGTGGCGGGACAAGAGGTGATGGTTTGAACTAAAAGAGGGAGATTCAGACTGGAGAGAAGGCAGAAATGTTTGACACTGAGGGTGGTGAGACCCAGAGAGGTGGGAGATACCCATCCCTGGAACCACTGCAGGCCAGGCTGGTTGGGGCTCTGAGCAACCTGCCCTAGTTGCAGATGTCCCTGATGGCTGGGGCTGGACTAGATGACCCTGGAAGGTCCCTTCCCACCAAAACCAGTCTGCAGATCTCAAGGCTGCAGTTCCAGCTGACTCCAGTCCTGGGCTGCTTGGGGCTACGACTGCCTCGCTCAGCCTGACCAGTTCCTAGGGTGTCCCTTCCAAAGGAGAGCTGTGGAATGTAACAAATTCCTTGGCAAGGATTTGTGTGATGCCTTTCAAAGGGGATTCCATGGAGCACTAGGAGCCCAAAGCCCCCATGTAGAAGATGGAGGGAGTTTGGTATTTTGTGGCTGTGGATGAAATGAGTGGCAGCTGCTTGGCTGAGCCCTGCAGACTTCTTATTTCCCCCCAAAAAACTGAGAGCAAGAATGAGCAGCCTGTTTGGCTTTCCCTGACAATGACACTTTGTCATGTCCATAATTAACCCTGTTATTTAAATCTTTCTTCCCCAAGCATCTCTGAAGGTTTCATAGCCCTGGGTTCTCTCCTTACTGTTCCACTTCAGCTTCCTGCGCCACAGCCGTTCCCAGGGCCATGACTAATTCCACTTTTCCATTTAATTGAGGTCTTGTTTCTGACTCTGCCTTTGTGTGTCCAGCTGAAGCCTGGCTGGTGCCTCGTCCCTGCCCATACTGCACCTGTCAGGCCTTTTATTTTCCTCTAGGAAAAGCTTTCCAGGGAGTTTGGAGAACTTCTATGACCAGCACTTTTCTTTCATTCAGAAACCTTCCCGGCAGTGATGCAATCTCAGAGGAATTTCTGGTGGCTGTCAGTTTAATCCTGGACTTCAGCCCTTAGCTGCAGAGCCAGCAATGGTGGAGGCTTGCAGCCATCAGCACCATCCCATGGAGGTGGCTGGTTGAGTTCTCCAGCACCTTGCAGCCATCAGCAGCATCCCATGGAGGTGGCTGGTTGAGTTCTCCAGCACCTTGGTGGGTCTGGGCTGGAGCTGTTGTGGGTGTCTGGCTCCTTGGCAGGGTTTCTGCATACCCAGTTTACCTGAAGCCTTCTCTTCTCCAAGCTGAATATCCCTAACTCTCTCAGCCTGTCCCTACAGGGGAGGTTCTTCAGCCCTCTGATCATCTGCATGGCCTCCTCTAGACCTGCTCCAGCAGTTTGTCCTTATGCTGGGGCACCAGAACTGGACACAGTGCTCCAGTTGGGGTGGAATTGTTCTGGTTGGAAAAATCCTCTAAGATCATCCAGCCCAACACCACTATGGCTACTAAGCCATGTCCCCAGGTGCCATGGCCACAGGTTTCTTGAACACCTCCAGCAATGGTGAATCCACCAGCTCCCTGGGCAGCCTGTTCCAGTGCCTGACCACTCCAGCAACAAAGAAATCATTCCTCCTGTCCAACCTAAACCTCCCTGGCACAGTTTCAGGCCATTTCCTCTTACTCTATTATTGGATATTTGGGAGAAGAGACTGAGCTCCACCTGACTGCAACCTCCTTTCAGGGAGCTGTAGAGAGAGCAATGAGGTCTCCCCTCACCTCCACTTCTCCAGACTAAACGATCCCATGCATACTTGCGGAGCAGTGAAGTTCCTCTGCCTGTTCTTCCAGCATCACGTTAGAGCTGCTAAATGCCTCCAGACATCCCAGCTCCCTGACCCAGTAATTTCTTCCCCTTGTCTTTGTGCTCGAGCAATCGTCACGTCTCCAGAGGTTCTGACCAGGCAGGCACTGTCTCCATGATTTGGAACACAGACTGAACCATGCCACGGGTAGCAGATGATAATGCAGGGCTTTGTTCTGTCCCCACGTGTATGCACAGTGCTGTGAACATTTACAGTGTGAATGGGGCTCTGGAATGAGGTGGAGAAGGGGTCATTGTGGCTTGAATCAAGCAGGGGTTTGTGCTGGAGGGTAACTCAGCCTCTGCCAGCTCCCGGCTGAGGCTCTTCTCTTTACAGCGAGGATCCTGCTTTGTCATACGATGGTTTTGGTTGGAAAAGACCTTTAAGATCATCAAATCCAACCATTCTCTAACTCTGCCGAGGCTGGTGCTAAATCATGTCTTTCAGCACCATGTCTCTGCCTCTTTCAAACACTTCCAGGGATGGGAATTTGACCACCTCCCTGGAGAGTCTCTTCCAGGGGTTTGAGAGGGTTTGAGAACCCTTTCGGGGAGAAAAATTTCTTCTCACGTCCTAAAACTCACCTGGGACAACTTGAGGCCATTTCTTTTTCTATTCTTTGTTTCTTGGGAGAAGAGGCTGACCCCTGGGACAGTCCTTCTCATGTTCTGGGACAACTTGAGGCCATTTCTTTTTCTATTCTTTTCTTAGGAGAAGACACTGACTCCTGGGACAGTCTTTCTCATGTCCTGGGACAACTTGAGGCCATTTCTTCTTCTATTCTTTGTTTCTTGGGAGAAGAGACTGATCCCCACCTGGCTCCAATCTCCTTTCAGGGAGTTAGAGAGCAATGAAGTCTCTTCTCAGCCTCCAGTTCCCTCGCTGCTCCTCAACAGACCTGTTCTCCAAACCCTTCACCACCTTCATTGCCCTTCTGTCTTTTCAATCCCTCCAGGGATGGGGATTCAGCTGCCTCTGTGTGGAGCTTGTAATTCCTAGTTCCTGGGCAGGGCAGTGTGAAGCTGCTCTTCTGCAGTACCTCAGCACCTCACGGTGCTTTGATTGTCAGTCATCAATATCATCACCCTGGTGGAAGGTGTCCCTGCTCATGGCAAGGGGATTGGAATTGGATGGTCTTTAATGTCCTTTCCAACCCATTCTCTGAATCACCACCACAAAGGAGACACCGAGTGAAGAAGCCTGGCCCCAGCACCACCAGGATCATCATCCTGGAAACTACTCTGAGTATAGCCATGGCATCATAGGGTTGGAAAGGACCCTCAGAGGTCATCTTGTCCAACCTCCCTGCACTCAGCAGGGACATCTCCAATTAGGTAAGGGCCCCATCAAGTTTGACCTTGAATTCCTTCAGGGATGGAGCCTCCACCACATCCCTGGGTGACCTGTTCCCTTGTTCCACCATCCCGATTGTGAAGGACTTCCTCCTAATGTCCAGTCTAAATCTATCCTACACCAGGCTAGGAAAAGGCAAAGAGATTCCTAAGTAGCCCTGTGCTCTGGGGAGGATACTAGTTTGGGGTGCTGGCAATGGGCTGGTTTTTGGGTCAGGAACTTGGACAAGAGAAGGGAGGTTAGGAGTCAGGGCAGATGTCAGAGCAGAGTAAAAACCTTAATGAAGTAGTAAAAATACAAACAAGCTGCCACTGAAACTGGGGAGGGGGAAGGCTAACAGCACTCTAGGGAATTATGCCAAAACCCAACAGATTTGGGAAAAAATGCCCTCTCCTGCAGGCAGCCTAATTGCTGATTTCCAGTGGGAAAGGACTGGTCCAGTTCAGCTGAGGGGGGTCGCGTGAAGGGTCGAGGTCCTCTATGGCTCTTAGCTGAAGAGGACAGAGAAGGTTTTATTTGTTTGCTTTTTTTTTTTTTTTTTTTTTAACAAAATCAAGGCCAACCAACCTCCTGAACAGGCCCAAAGCAGGAGCATCAGAAGGGGCAGGAGCCTGAGGAGCGCTGCCATGCTTGCTGCTGCTGGAGGTTGGGTCTTGCTTTATCTCCTCTGACACCTGCCAGCAAGATGAAAAGGTTTCCTGGAGACAGCTCCCCTCATGCCTGGGGGCTTTGTTGCTGCGATTCCTGCTCCTCTTGGTGCTTCCAGATGCCTCCCAGAGGCACGTGCCAGGCAAGTGGCTTGGCAAAGACCATGCTGCAAGTAGCTGGCATGTCCTGGGCATGTAGGAAGGGGTGTGACTGCGGAGGGAAGGCAGGAGGTGCAGCTAATTAAGCCCAAGGTAGACAATGAGCTTGTGGCAGCTCTGGTTACAGGAATCTGCTCTCTGCAGAGGAGGAAAAACTGGTTGCCCAAGGCTCTAACAATAGACACAGGGACCTGGAAGGAAATAGATGTGGAGATCAACACAGGAGAGACCTGAGCCTGCTGGAGCGGGGCCAGAGGAGGCCACAACAACAGTTGGAGAATAGAGTCAGAGAATTGTTTTGTTTAGAACAGACCTCTAAGGTTATCAAGTCCAACCTTTAACCCAACACTTCCATGGCCATCAATCATGTCCCCAGGTTCTTGAACACCTCCAGGGATGGTGACTCCACCACCTCCCCGGGCAGCCTGTTCCAATGTCTGACCACTCCAGCAGCAAAGAAATTGTTCCTTGTCTTCAAACTAAACCTCCCTTGGCACAATTTCAAGCCATTCCCTCTTGTTCTATCACCTGATACTAGGGAGAAGAGACCAACCCCACCTCACTGTACCCTCTTTTCAAGGAGTTGTAGAGAGCAATGAGGTCTCCCCTCAGCCTTCTCTTCTCCAGGCTGAACCCCAGTCCCCTTAGCTGCTCCCCACCAGCCCTGTTCTCCAGACCCTTCACCAGCTTTGTTGTTCTTCTCTGCACCTCCTTCAGCCCTTCAATGTCCTTCCTGGAGTGAGGTCTTTGCTCACCTCTGCAAACCTGAAGGCCAGGAGAAGGGACTGCAAGGATAAAGTTCACTGAGGAAGGGAAAAGAGAAACTGAGGAGGTGGAAATCTCTGTCTGATTGCTAGAGGCACAGCGGAGGAGAGAAAGGCGCTGCTGTGCTGTGAGCTGTAGCTAAGAGGATCACAGATGTGCATGTAAAGCTCAGCAATGCTCAGTGGAGGGAGCACTCTGCCATGCAGAAGGTTCTCTACATGCTGCAGCCACATGGAGAAGGTCTCATTGATAATCAGAGAATCATGGAAATTTTGGGGTTGGAAAAGCCCTCTGAGATCGAGTCCAGTCCTTGACCTGACACCACCACGGCCACTCAACCATGTCCCCAGGTGCCATGGCCACATGTTTCTTGAACACTTCCAGGGATGGGGACTCCACTATTTCCCTGGGCAGCCTGTTCCTATGCCTGACCACTCCAGCTGCAATGAAATAGTTTCTCATCTCCAACCTAAAGCTCCCTTGGCACAATTTCAAGCCATAAGACCATACCCAGAGCATATTTGCAGGCTGACATGGCTGGGAGCTCTCGGTGGCTGCTCTGGAGTTGCATTCACAGCTATGAAAAGGTCCAGACTCCAGGATCAGATCTCAGATGGTTGTCAGTACAATAGGTCAGTAGATGCCCTTTGGTTTACAACAGGGAATTCATGTAGATCCATCTTGATGGTCTAATGTGTTATCTGGAACACTTTTTTTTTCCTGTGCTGTATACAATGCTTCATTTGTGCCGGGCTCAAAAAAAAACCCCAACAGCCCAAACAACTCCTTGAGAGCAATAAAGATGTGAGTGTGATCTACGGTCACACAATAAATAGACCTTGAACATTGCTGCTGGAGGGCAATTCCAAGCAACCTCCCATGTAGCTCCTGGGTTTTGACAGCCAAGATGCCCATAGTAATCTCCTGGGGTGTAAAGAAATGCATTAGTGTGGGCAAGTCGCTCCTGCCTGGCTGCTTTTCCACCTTCCCTCCCCTTCTAACACTTATTTTCACATGCAGTGGGAATACTGCTGGGGTTAGGGACTTGGGGGGGGTCAGCTGTGGTAGGGAAGCCCCCCACCTCCTCTATGCCAGACAGAGGCTACCTGGGTTTAACACCCCCTGGCATGCCTGTGGGCATCTGTCGCTGTGAGGCTGCACTGGTGAGACTGTGAGATGCTGTGAGCTGACACAGGGATGGGGCTGCCTCCCCACCTCCTGCTCCTGCTGTCACTCCAGCTCCTGCTTCACCTGACTGCTCCTGCTTGACTGGCAGAAAGCTTTCTCCAAGGAGAAGTGGCTTGCTCCTGTCATGCTAGCAATGGTTGTTTCATTGAGGGGGCACTAAATCATAGAATCATAGAATGATTTAGGTTGGAAAAGACCTCAAAGTTCATCCAGTTCCAATGCCCTGCCATAGGTAGGGACACCTCTCACTAGATCAGGTCACTCAAGACCTCATCCAGCCTGGCCTTGAACACCTCCAGGGAGGGAGCAGCCACAACCTCCCTGGGCAACCTGTGCCAGTGTCTCACCACCCTCACTGTGAAGAACTTCCTCCTAACATCCCGTTTCAATCTCCCCTCTGCCAGTTTAAACCCATTCCCCCTCATCCTGTCATTACAAGACCTTGTGAACAGTCCCTCCCCAGCCCTCCTGTAGGCCCCCTTCAGATACTGGAAGGCTACTATAAAGTCTCCTGGAAGCCTTCTCTTCTCCAGGCTGAAAAGTCCCAACTCCCTCAGCCTGTCCTCATAGCAGAGCTGCTGCAGCCCTCTGAGCATCTTTGTGCCCCTCCTCTGGACACTGCAGCCTGTGGAAGGATGGGGCAGGAAAATGGAGATGGGGAGGTGCCAGGTTCAGACTAGGAAGCTGGTAGAGCCAAAAAGTAGCTGTACACCAAAGTTACTAATTTTCAAACATACCTCCTTAATCCAGATGATTGTGACCCACCCAGAGATCATAACAGAGGTTTGGGTCACAACACAGCTATGCAATGCTCCAGGGGAAGAATGGCTGGAAAGCTGCCCAGCAGGAAAGGACCTGGGAGTGTTGGTCTGCAGCCAGCTGAGTACTAACCAGTGTGTGCTCAGGTGGCCAAGAAGGCCACCAGCATCCTAGCTTGGCTTAGACACAGTTAGCAGTGATTGTGCCCCTGGACTGGGCTCTGGTGAGGCCACACCTTAAATACCAGGTTCAGTTTTTGGCCTCTCGCTCCAAGGGCATTGAGGGGCTGGAGGGTGTGCAGAGAATGGCAACGAAGCTAGTTAAGGGTCTGAAGAACAGAGCTGGTGAGGAGCAGCTGAGGGACCTGAGTTTGTTCACCCTGGAGAAGAGGAGGCTGAGGGGAAGATCTTACTGCTCTCTACAACTTCCCGAAAGGAGGTTGGAGCCAGGTGGAGGTTGGTATCTTCTTCCAATGAGTAAGTGACAGGACAAGAGGAATTGGCCTCAAGAGGAGGTTGGATGTGAAGAACAATTTCTGCCCCTCGAGGGTTGTGCAGGCCTGACCCAGGCTGCCCAGGGCAGTGATGGAGTCTCCATCCCTGGAGGGGTTTTGAAGCTGTGTAGATGTGGTGCTGAGGGATGTAGTTTAGTGCTGACCTGGCAGTGCTGGGTTCAGGGTTGGACTGGATGACCTTAAAGGTCTTTTCCAACTAAAATGATTCCATGATTCTAATGCTGGGAGGAGCAGCTTGGCTGGTGCTCCTGCAGCATCCATCTTCCTCCTGCTTGGCTGTAGCTGGGGTGGCCCCCACCCTGCACCAGCACCGGTGGTTATTTGATCCCAGAGAGCACCCAACTCAGTAAAAACAACTTTTTTTTGTTTTGTTTTGTTTTCATGCTGGATTAGTTTTCAGCTGACTTTGCTACCTGAGTATGACTGTTGTGGGCTATGGGTTGGTGTCTGAGTAACAGAACATCTGAGCATGGGGCTGCTGTGGCTGACACTAGAGAAAAGAGACCAGCCCCCAGCCAGCTTCAACCTCCTTTCAGGGAGCTGTAGAGAGCAATGAGGCCTCCCCTCAGCCTCCTCTTCTCCAGGCTGAGCAACTCCACTTCCCACAGCCAGAGAAAAAGGAGATGAGTCCTTGATCTGGTCCATTAATTTCTGCCTGCCCGAGGCCTCAGTTGCAGTCCTGTGGTGAGAGCAGCATTTCATGTGTGACAGAGCTTTGTCATCCCTCCATTCCATCCTCAGCACAATATAACAGTCTGAGCATTGTTACTTTCTGTCTTTCTGGAAAAGAGATGAAAAAAAAAAATCAGTTTCCAGCCCCAAACATCCTGATCCCCTAAGGCAGTGTCCTATAAATCTAGTTACAGGTTCTTTTGCATTAGCTCTAAGTGCTGGAACACTTAATTTGAACAAAGGTGATGGAGAAGGGAGGAAAAAAAAAAAAACCCCTCAAGAGATGTGCTCCTGTGACTTTGTGCAGTGTGGAATTAAGGAGCATAATCCAAATAATAACATTAATTAAGAGATAATATTAGGAAGAAATTCTTCCCACTATGGGTGGGGAGGTACTGGAACAGCTTGCCCAGGGTGGCTGTGGATGTCCCTTCCCTGGAGGTGTTCAAGGATGAGGCTTTGAGCAGCCTGGTCTAGCAGAAGGTGATCTTGAAGGTCCTTTCCAACCCCTGCCATCCTGAGATGAGTGCTTTTACAGAGCTGCATGCATATGAGGTAAATGACAGCTCATTAAACTTTAGATTCTGCCTACAAGGCGAGGGTGCAATTAGTCTTACATCCTTTATTTTTTTTTTTTTTTCTTTTATTATAAGTAGGAGACCTCATCCAGAGAAACGTGGCTCACAACCCATCCTGGGAGGCAGTGTGACTCAGGCTGCATGAGCTGCAATGCGAAGAAGGAGCAGATCGTGCTTTAAACCTGCCAGGGAATGAAAATAAAAGCCCCAGCCCCACAAAAGCAGAGACAAAAGGTTGAGCTGGTACCAGGCTGCTGCGCCCAGACCCATCCGCCGGGAAACAAAGGTGGGTGGATTAACTTCTAAAACGTCAAGCTGGGGCTGGATCCTGCTCTGTCAGCCCTACGTGGAGCTCAAGCTTTGTGCCACCACCGTTCCTCTTCCCCCTTAGTTTGCAGAAAAGCAGAAAGCTGGCACGGGCTCCGCATCGTGTTTCATGGCTCACTTGACAGGAATTCCACCCCGACGCCGGGATTGATCCAGAACGTGCTCGCTGGGTTTGTGTTTGCAGAGCGGTGCTTGTCCTGAGCCCTCCTCACCCAGCCTGAATGGCTGGGTTGGGGAGGAAGGGGGAATTCCAGTCATCCAGGGATTATCCACAAATGTGTCTGTTTGTCACAGTCTGGGGGGGAGAGGCCATGGCTGGCTCCAGCGGCTCTGCCCGGGGGGAGCTGCGGCTGGCTCAGCCTGGGTTTGGAGCTGCCTTTTCCAGCAGGAATGGATTGTCCCAGCTCCTTAGTGTCAGTGCTGATGGTCCTCTCCCGTTTTACTGCCCGTCACCAGCCACCTTACGGCAGCCAGAGCCAAAAGCTTGAGGAGAAGCCATTGTTCTGTGGGCTGCACTTTGCTCCTGGAAGTTCCCAGCCAAGGGAAGGAGGTGACGAGGCAGCTGCTGCTCTCTGGCCAAATTCCTGGCGTGTTCCTGAAGGAAATGGGCTGCAGGGACAAGCACAGGAGCTTGAGCTCAGCTATGCAGCCCTGTCCTGCCCATCCAAATCTCCCTTGATGGATTCCCTTGGCCCTGAGCAAGGTGAGCTAGCTGGAGGTGTCCCTGCTCGCTGCAGAGGGGCTGGACAAGGTGATCTTTGAGCGTTCAGTGATTGCAGGTGATATGCTTGTGGGGATGGAGACCTGCGGTCCCTTTGTGGTGCTGGGCTGCTGTTGGCTCTTCATGATCTAGAGAAGGCTCCAAGGAGACCTTCTGGTGGTCTTTCAGTACTTAAAGGGGCTGATAAAGCTGGGGATAGAGAAGACAAAGTGTAATGGATTAAACTAAAAGGAGGAGATTCAGACTGGAGAGATGGAAATTTTTCCACTGAGATGATGAGATCCTGGCCCAGGTTGCCCAGAGGTGGGAGATGCCCTATCCCTTGAACCACTGCAGGTCAGGCTGGATCTCTGAGCAACCTGCTCTAGTTGCAGATGTCCCTGCTGACTGGAGGGAGGTTGGACTAGATGAGCTCTTCCCACCCAAATCATTTTGTGATTCCATGCCTCTGTGATACCATAACCATCTGTTTCAAGAGATTAAGGTTTTATTTGCTCATTTCATACTATTAGACCAGGGGGAATAATTACAGAGTCTTTCAGGCTGGGAAAGATCATCAAGCCCAAGCATTAACCTAGCACTGCCAGGTCACCATCAAACCATGTCCCTCAGCATCCCCTCTTCACGGCTTTGAAACCCCTCCAGGGATGGGGACTACACCACCGCCTTTGGCAGCCTGGGCCACGTTGGGATGATCCTTTCAGGGAGGAAATTGTTCCTCATGTCCAACTTAAATCTTCCCTGGGGCAACTTGAGGCCATTTCCTCTCGTCCTGTCACTTGTCCATTGGTAGAAAAGACCATTCCCTACCTGCCTCCAACCTCTTTTCAGGGAGTCGTAGAGAGAGACAGGTCTCTCCTGAGCTTCCTTCTCTCCAGGATGAACTCCCCCAGATCCCTCAATTGCTCCACAGATGTTCAGCGGGCGGCAAATTGCGCAAAGCCACGGTCCGCAGAGGCCCAAACAGCGGGGCCGATCGCGGGCAGTGGGTGCCAGTTTTCCTGCAAGCCTGGGAAAGTCTAGGAGCAGCGGGGTGAGCCCCAGGGCACGGCCGGGCCAGGCATGGCAGCAAGCGCAGGTCACAGCGCCAGCTCCGCACCCCCCGGCCCGGCCGATCCCGCAGGCCGCTGCGGCGCTGGGGCTCCACTAGGCCCCGCCCCCCGTGTCCCGGCCCGCTGTTGATTGGTTCAGCCAGAAGGGTGGGCGTGTCCGCACGGCCGCGGTGGGTGTGGCGCAGGCCGCTGGGCTCAGGCATTGGCTGGCAGCCGGCGCGGGGGGCGTGGCCCGGGCGGGGGCGTGCCCGGCGCTGGCGGCGGCGCGGGCGG
>VWZI01017594.1:126344-155926 GCA_013396835.1 Psilopogon haemacephalus | reverse complement strand
GCTCCAGCGCCTCCCCGCAGAAGCGCTTGGAAACCTCCGCAGTTTTTCCGGTTCTGGGTGTTTTGCTGCAGTTTTCTGGTTTTGCGGGACTCGGTGCGCGGGCAGCATGGGGCTGCCGGCGCTGGAGTTCAGCGAGTGTTGCCTGGACAGCCCGCAGTTCCGGGAACGGCTCCGCTCCCACGAGGCCGAGCTGGAGAAGACCAACAAGTTCATCAAGGAGCTGATCAAGGACGGAAAGTCCCTCGTTGTCGCACTCAAGAGTAAGTGAGGGGCTGGGGGTGGCTCTGCCGGGGACCCGTGACCCCCGCCCGGTCACCCGGTGCCGGCTCCCTGTAGCCTGCCCGGCCCGCAGTACCACCTGGGCCGTCATTATCCATCCTGGTTGGTGCTGCCTTGGTCCTGGTCCGTCATGGACCACCTGCTCCCATCCGCGGTTCCTGAGAGCTTAGCGCTCTGTGTGGTTCGTTGGGATGTGCTTGGTTCTGCTCCCGATCCATCTGAAAACGTGTGGCTGTGGTCCTTTGGGATGTGCCTAGTCCTGGTTCCCCAGGACGTGCATGGTCTGTCAATATCTGCCTGATTCTGGTCCATAATGATGTGCCTGGTCCTGCTCCATCTGGATGTGCTTGGTCCTGGTCCACCAGGTCCCAGTCCATGGCCCTCAGAGGTTGCATCCTTTGCAGGTGGTTTAGCCGGGGACGTGGGTGTGTGCCGTGCCCCTCCCTTCTTGTCCTCTGCCCCCTCTCTGCTCAGGGTGGGGATGCCCAGTGACTGTCTCCTGGGCTCTGCCCAGGGTTGTCTCCATCAGTGCTATCTCCTCTGCTCTCAGCATGTACAGGGAAGTGGAGATGGTTGTTGTGAGGGGGTCAAAGCTGTAACCTGCTGCTTTGTGGTGAGTGCTCTACAAGAGGAGGACACTGTGATGTAGTATCCAGGGCTGGGGAGACCCTTGCCCGTGGCCAGCAGTGTCCTCTTACCCCCTCATGCCCAACCTGCCTCCTGTCCCCATAGCAGGTCTGGGGACACCCACTCCAGGGTGCTGTGGTGGTCGGATTGCTTCCTGAGCTGTCTCTGTTCCTGCCGTCCCCTCGCAGTTCCGTTTGTTTTTAGTTTTTATTTCAAGTGTTTTTGGCTCAAATCACAGCTCACTTCCCTAGCCGGTAGGCTTCCTGTCCCGAGCCTGCTGGCAGCAGGAGTTGTCACCTTGCTGAGCAAACCCTGCCCTTCTTGGTGGGATGGGAGAGACATGACCACACACAGCTGTCTCGTGGAGACCCCCATGCATCACCTGTGACCCACAGCCTGGCCCTGAAGGGGTTATTTTGGGACCTGAGGCATGGTGGTATCACCACTGGGCAGGTGATGCTCTGGCAGAGTCCACCAACCTCTCCTACTAGCCACAACCACAGGGATGAGCACTGTGTCTTATCCCAAGCTGCAGCCACGGAGCTGATCCCTGCTCTCTGCTCTTCAGGTCTCACACCAAGCCCCACGAGGGCAGTTCCTGATGGTAGCATCTGGTTTACAGAGACCTCTGTTGTACCGATTCTGAGAACTTGGGGCTAAAATTCGACCCAGACTTGGTGCATTTGTGGTTCTGCAGGTCTGAGCTGTCTTTTGTTGCGGTGCATTTGCTGAGCTGAAGGCAGCTGTGCCTAGCCCTGCCTGGAGCATTCATTTTATCTCAGCACAAATCCTACAGCTTCATTCTTCATGGCAAAGAACATTTTATGAGCTCATCTGATGGGTCGCAGGGGAGTTGGTCTCTGGGCCGACATTCAGCAGGTCACTTGGCAGGTGGTGGTCATGTCTTTGCCCTGATGGTGCTTATATGTAGGTGTGCTGGGGCCAGTGTGTGTGCTGGAGGTGGCTGGTGGGCCTTGTTGTTTGGGGCAGAGAACATTTGAGAAGCTGCCTGGTGCATCTCAAGGGCTTGGTGTCTGGGCTGAGTCAGGGATACCTTTAGCAGGTCACTTGGTGGTTATGTCTTTGCCCTGATGGTGCTTATTTGTAGGTATGCTGGGGCCAGTGTGTGTGCTGGAGGTGGCTGGTGGGTCTTGTTCTTTGGGGCAGAGAACGTTTGAGAAGCTGCCCAGTGCATCTCAAGGGCTTGGTGTCTGGGCTGAGTCAGGGACATCTTCAGCAGGTCCCTTGGTGGTTATGTCGTTGCCCTGATGCTTACGTGCAAGGTATGGTGGAGCATTGTGGCAGTGCCTGCAGGGCTGCTCTGCTGCCAGCCATGGCCATGCTGCGTGGTCCTCACACTGCTGGCCTCTGGAGGTGTTTTTGTGGTGGGCTTGCTGCGTGGGCCCTGGTGCCAGCAGCACTGCTGGCTTAGCCCCTGGCTGTGGTGCGGGGCCGGGGGGTGCCTGCTGCTGGGCCAGGCTGTGTGTAATGAGGGCTTGGCTGGAGCGTTAATTAAGGCTGGAGAGGCAGCACTGCCTGGCCCTGTCCCGTGTGTGTGTGGCCTCAGGCACGGTGGCATGGTCCCTGCAGAGGTGGGGGAAGGTTTTGGGCATCCTGCTCCAATATGTGGCTCTTTCTCCTGCTGGGGCAGTGACTTCAGCAGCTGCCTATGAGCCATGATGCCTCTGGCTTCTCCAGCAGAGACCTGGTGCAGGACAGGCTCTTAACTTGCTCTTTCCACTGGTGTTGCCCTCAAAGTGTGATGGGTCTGAGGTCTGGCCATATTGCATGGACTGTTGGGACCTTCTGGGTGTCCATTAGCATGGATGAAGATGAGCCAGGGGTGGAGGTCTGCTGTGCTAGCTCCTGCGAGGTCTTCCTCCTGTTTCACTACTGCAGGTGGTTTGGGTGACCATAAGCTGGTGCAGGTGGTATCTGGTGACCATTCCTGGAAATCACCAGGTGCTCACTTACCAGCACTGCATTTTTGGTGTCTCCAAGTGCCTTATCTCTCCGTGGCTGGTCGGGGTGGTCTTATCTCACTGCCTTGGCTGTGGGGGAGGACACGATGATGTGGGGCCAGACAGGCCCAGGGAGCAGCAACTCCCCTGGCTCAGGGCAAGCTGGCTCTGGAGTGAGGACTCAGCTCTTGGCACAGCCCTGCAGCCTGCAGCCCAAGTTTCTTGAAGTCTTGGCAATATCCTCTCTCATTTTCCTTCCTCTTGTGTTCTCTGCTGGACGTTTCACATCCTCTTTGTTGTAAGACAGGCGCAAGGAGAACATAACTCTTTGTGTGTCGGTGAGGAGGACGTGGATGGGGCTGTGGGGTGGAAGGTGCAGGAGGGAGAGGGACCCCTCCACAGCTCTGGGCTGAAGCACTCCTGTGCCCCACCACCTTGCTTGGCCTCTGTGGCAGCAGTGCTGTTGTGCTGGGACGCTGAGGCTGGGCTGAAGGCACATGGGGAGGTTTCTCTGGTGGGGAGGAGCTGCCCTGCAGCCACCCTGCTTTTGCCCTCCCTGGAGGGATGGAGAGAATTGGGGCTGACTGACAGCACTTTATCCTTCACTTATGAAAAGAACTTAATTCAGGAGGATGAAATGAATCCTCATTCTTGTTAACTACCCCCTGGAGCTGAAAGCATCTCAGGGGTGTTTGTATCTGTGTCTATAGATAGAAATGCCATTTTTCTCCCCCCCCCAGTATCTGTGCCTATTTCTATTGTCTCCCTTTGCTGCTTGGCTGCTATTAGGAGTGACCTGGTTTCCAGCCAAACGTGTCCTTCTCCCTCCCTCACACACCCACCATCAATTATTCACAAAGTTTTGCAAATGCCAAGACCTCATGTGAGACATAAATAATGCACTCAAAGCTTGGATGCTGTGGAGACTTCTTCTCCAGCACAAGAGTGTGGTGACCATCAGTAGCAGGGACGTGGGATTGTTTTGTCCTGAGTCTGGACCAGGAATATTGTGGCCAGAAGGACCAGGGAAGTGATTGTGCTTCTGGACTCAGTACTGGTAAGGCTGCACCTCAAATACTGGGCTCAGTTTTGGGGCCCTTACTCCAGGAACGACATTGAGGGGCTGGAGCAGGTCCAGAGATGGACAGCAAAGCCTGGTGAAGAGTCTGGAGAAGAGGGCTGCTGAGGAGCAGCTGAGGGAACGAGTTGGTCAGCCTGGAGAAGAGAAGGGTGGGGGGAGACCACATTGCTCTCTACAGCTTCCTGAAAGGAGGTTCCAGTGAGGTGGGGCTTGGTCTTTTTTTCCCTAGTATCAGGTGATAGAACCAAAGGAAATGGCCTAAAATTGTGCCAGAGCAGGTTTAGGTTGGGGATGAGGAACAATTTATTTGCTGCAAGAGTGGTCAGGCATGGGAACAGGCTGCTCAGGGAGGTGGTGGAGTCCCCAGCCCTGGAAGTGTCCTAGAACTGTGTGGATGTGGCACCTGAGGACATGGTTAATGGCAGTGGTGGTGTTGGGTTGAGGGTTGGACCAGATGATCTTAGAGGTCTTTCCCAACCAAACCAATTCCACGGTTGGTATGTCCCAATGGTGACTGGTCCCAATATGGTGGCTGCCTGCAGTGCTGGCATTGCCACCAGCCCCTGCACTGTGGAGAAGGGAGGGGGATATTAAGCTCAGACACCCAGATGGTGATGCAGAGTTGTTTTGCAGCTTGCTTCTGACAACAAGCAGCATGTGTAAGGATGGAGGATCCAGAGATGCAGGTGGCTGCCAGCTATCTCCTTTTGCCCTGCTGCTGCAGGGGCTGAGGGGGTTACCTTCCTGGTACAATGATATTGATATTATTATTTATATTATTTATAAGGGCCTGTGGTGAGAGGACAAGAGACAGTGGTGTGAAACTGGAGCAGGGCAGATGTAGATTGGACATTAGGAAGAAATTCTTTACCATGATGGTGGCGAGGCGCTGGAACAGGTTGCCCAGAGAACTTGTGGATGCCTCATTCCTGGAAGTGTTTAAGACCAGATTGGTTGAGGCTTTGAGCAACCTGGGCTAGCAGGAGGTGTCCTTTCCCATGGCAGGGGCTTGGGACTAGATGACCTTTAAGATCCCTTCCAACTCAAACCATTCTATGAATCCTTCTCCTCGTGACTCCACGGTGACAAGTGCTGTGCCCCTAGGGGGCTGGGGCAGTGGCAGGGCTGTGGCTGTCATAGTCCTTTGGGGCTGCAGTCTGGTGCCCTGCCACGTTTCTGCTCTTGTTTTGGTTTTGCTTCTTCCTCCAGCTCCCAAGCACTAATTTGAAGCCACTGAAGCCGTCCACGCCCCGGCTGCTGCTGCGCTCCCACGTTGCAGGCTACAATTTGTGTGGTGGGGCTGGAATGGGGCTGGATACCCCCTTGGGGAAAGGGATACAAGGGCGTACCAGGCTGAGCCATGCCCTGGCCAGACTCTTCTCTGCCCCAGATTGTCTGTGCCATGCCCTGGCTGACCTGTGCCATGCTCTGACCAGACGGTGCCATGCCTGGAGCTCTCGTGGCAAGGGCAGAGGTGCCTGTGCTCCCAAAAGGTGCATTTAGGCTGGACTGGGGTTTGGCATCATTTTTCCTCTGGCTATTTTTTTGGCCAGATCACTGCAGAGGTGCAGGATCAAAGAGGGATGAGGGGAAGGGGTGATGTTGGGGTGGGCCTGGGTCTTGCAGCAGCCGGAAGGTGGTCTGGTGCCGTCAGCTTCCCTGGGCACCAGGTCAGCTTCTCTGTGGGTTTTGCACTGGCTCTGCCCCTCCAAGCAGCATGCCCTGAGCTGGCTGTGATGGGGCTTGCCTCTGGGTTCCCAGCCCTGGCTGTTGAGAAATGAGGAGACTCTCTTGGTCTGTGTGATTTTAAGCAGCTGCCCCACGGGACAGTCTGTGTTTGCCCATGTAGTGCCAGGGTCACCAAATCACAGCCTCACAGAATGATGGGGTTGGAAAGGACCCTTGGAGATCATCCAGCCTGACCCTGCTGCTGAAGCACCCACAGCAGCTTGCCCAGGATCACAAAGTCCAGGTGGGTTTGGAATCTGTCCAGGGAAGGAGACTCCACAGCCTCTCTGGGCAGCTTGCTTCAGGGTTCCAACACCTTCGCAGTGAAGAAGTTCATCTTCAGATGGGTCATGGAGGTGGTCTGTGATGCTAGGGAGATGCTGGCTCTTACTGTGGCTGTGGTGTTTTCCTGGGATGCATCCTGCTCTAGGGCTGCCGTGCAGGGTGTGAGAAGCGAAGTGTGGTGGTTCCTGGCAGTGCTGTGCATGTGCTGGGCTCTGTCACCTCTGTTCCACATTTCAGCAGCTTCTGCTGAAGCAAAGCCTGCGTGAAATGCTTGTGGCCGTGGAGTGCAGTAGTGTATGCAGAGCTGGCTGGAAGTGAAAGTGAAACTGATGTCCAGCCTCTGACATGAGCAGCTCATTCCCTTCCAGCGCAAACAAGATCTAGGCTGACTGTAAGGAAATGGTTCAGACTCCAGCCCACACCTTCAGGCATCTCCTGCTGCAGCTGGCTCTGCCACCACTGCTGCCCTTCCCTGCCTGCCTGCAGTTCAGCACCCTCAGCCCTGCTGGGAGAGGCAGCCCAGCTGAGCGTGGCCCTGCCTTGGGTGGGTAGAGCTGGCCAGGAGCTGGGTGGAGAGATAACACAGTGGAGTGCTCTCCAAGGGGCCTTGTTTGCCTCTCCAGGCAAAGCCCTTGGGTGTGTTGGAGGAAGAGCCATGTCTTGGGCTGTTTCATAACCTGCTGCTGTTTGTGGTGAGAGTCCTCGTGTCACAGAATCCCAGAATGGTTTGGGTTGGAAGGGACCCTAATGATGATCTAGTTCAGCCATTAACCCTGCTCTACCAGGTTGTCCACCTCTAAGCCATCTCCCTCAAGCACCAGATCACTCAGCCTATGGCATTGCCTATGGCATTGCTTCCTGAGTTTTAAGAAGAATCATAGAATCATAGAGATGTTTTGATTCAAAAAGACCTCTAAGATCATCCAGTCCAAACTTCAACCTGATACCACCATGGCCACTAAACCATGGCCCCAAGCGCCATGCCCACAGGTTTCTTGAACACCTCCAGGGATGAGGACTCCAGCACCTTCCTGGGCAGCTTGTTTCAATGCCTGACCACTCTCGAGGCAAACAATTTGTTCCTTATGTCCAAACTAAACCTCCCTGGCACAGTTTCAGGCCATTTCCTCTTATTCTATTATCTGATACTAGGGAGAAGAGACCAAGCCCCACCTGACTGCAGCCTCCTTTCAGAGGGCTGTAGAGAGCAATGAGAGCAACCTCCTCCAAAGCACACAGCGATTTCAGGGTGCTCACAGAGAGGGAGGGCGTAGAGCAGACCCCTGTGCCAGCTGGAGAGGTGTTTGGCAGCACCATCCCATCCTGGCTGCAGGTTCCTGGGTTCAGCCAAGGAAGCTGTGTGTGTGCCAACCTGCTGGGAGCATGGGGACAGGCAGCACCAACGCTGCCTCCCACCCTCCCCGCAGCAACCATGGGAACAGCATCTCCTTCACGCAGGGTCCACGTCACTGTGAGCTGCCAGCCAGAAGGAGGGGAAAAAAAACAGGCAAAAGAAATCCAAGCAGCCTCCAAGCAGCTCATGTCCCAGGGCATGCAGGTGGCACCACGGACATCGGGGTGGCAGAACAAATGGAGCTGGGAGATGGCTGCTGCCTTGGGTGAACAGCATCTTGACCTAAATCAGGCAACTCTGCTCTTTGCTGGCAGTAGGAGCAGGACCCAGCAGGCACCCAGCGTCTGGCAGTGAAGGAACATCAAAACCTGCCCCTCTGCATCCCAGTTGTTAGGTCCATCTGCCTCTTGTTTAGATTTCCATCAGAGAGGGAGAGGAGGAACTTTTGTAGAGTCATAGAATGGTTTGGGTGGAAGTGACCTCTGAAGGTCATCTAGGCCAACTTTCCCCTGCAGGTTGGTTAGAGGCTTGTTAAGTCTGACCTTGATTATCTCAACCACCTCCCTAGGCAATCTGTTGCAGTGTTCCAGCACCCTCATGCTAAAGAACCTGTTCCTAACATCCAGTCTGAATCTGCTCTAATTTCAAGCCATTGCCACTCATCCTATCACTGCAGGCCTTTGCAAACAGTCCCTCTGCAGCCTGCTTCTAGGTCCCCTTCAGGTACTGGAAGGCCTCTATTAGGGCTATCTGGAGCCTACTCCAGGCTCTTCATCCTGTGCTATCATCTCCACCACCCTCCTTTGAATGCAATGCCAGCTGAGCTCTGAAGTATCTGACTGGGCAAGCCACACAGGTCATGCAAAGGAGGAAGAAGTCCTCTTTGCCTTTGGCCATGCTGGTGCAGCACTGCTTGAGCTCTAACCGCTCACCTCTCCCTTTACAGGAAATGTTCCACACCCCCAGGTGTTTCCCATAGCCCCCCAAAAGGAAGAGAGGGGGAAAATCCACAGCCTGGCATGGGGGCAGCCACATTGCTCCTTTACTGGGTGATCCAAGCAGCAGAAACCAGAAGTAATGCAGGACTCAAACCCCAAACCCAGGTGTGTTCTGGACTGGCCCTCTGGTTTGCTGGCCTGGCCAAGGTGTCAAGAAGAAGGTGCCAGTTTCTTTTCAGTGGTGGACAAGGGGCAGTGGCCACAAACTGGAGTCCAGGAGGTTCCAACTCAACGTGGGGAGAAAATTCTCTACCGTGAGGGTGCTGGAGCCCTGGAGCAGGCTGCCCAGAGAGGTTGTGGAGTCTTCTTCTCTGGAGAGTTTCTACCCCCTCCTGGCCATTGTAATGCTGGGCAAGCTGCTGTGGGTGCCCCTGCTTTAGCAAGGAGGTTGGACTGGCTGATCTCCAGAGGTCCCTTCCAATTCCCACCATGTCTCCTTTCTCTGGAGACTTTTCAAGACCTTTCTTGACAGGCTCTTGCGTGACCTGCCCCAGGTGATCCTGCTTTGGCAGGGGGGTTGGACTAAATGGTCTTCAAAGGTCCCTTCCAACCCTCACCAGTTGGTGATTCTGTGACTCTCTGAAGCCAGGGTGGCTGTGGTGGGGGGGCCCTGTTTGTGTCCCATCATTGCTGGGCTTGGTGCTGGGCGTGAAGCAAGCTCCTTGGGGGGTTTTCTGGGCATCCTTGGCTGTGTCTGGGGGGGTTGTGGGTTTGAGGTGTCCCCAGAGGAGCCAGGTCGGGCTGCGGCGTGCCGAGGAGCTGCAGCGTGAGCACGGTGGGCGCGAGGGGAGGGGGAGCTGGGAGCAGAAGCTGCACAGCTTGTTCAGAGCTGGCTCTGAATCATCCTTCCCTGCCTCCCCCGGGCACGCGAGCGGCTGCCGCCGCCGCCACATCCCGAGCCGCTTCCCCTCTTTCCCTGGCACACCATCCCCACCACCCCGCACCTGCTCCTCGTCCTCACCCTGTCTGTGCACCCAGGACTGTGGGCTGCTTGTCAGGGCATCACCCCAGCTCTTCATGCTCCCAAGTGGGGCCGGGGGCAGCTGGCAGCTGAGCTTCTCCACTGCCATGCCCACCTGGCGTGAGGGACAGGGCATCTTTGGGGTGGCCACCGGCAAGGGACGGTGGCTGCAGGGCACTCTGCAGAACAGGGGCTGGGCAGCAGAGAGGGGAGAGGCTGTCTTTCTGCTGGTGCCAAGCTGGTTTCTAACTGGAGTTTGTGGGAAGTGCAGCAGCCTCCGGACCATCTGGCTGCCACACGTGGAGTGACGAGTGCCACTGTGCCAGGGCTGCCTGTGCCAGCACGGGGGCGAGGGGACAGCCAGGGGTCTGGGCAGACTCATGGTTGGGGTCTGGTTATCCCCACAGCACTCCCATCAACAGGGTTTGGGCTCACAGCTGGGGTGTGGTGCTCCCCATGGCACCTGTCAGTGGGGTTTGGATCCACAGCTGGGGTGTGGTGCTCCCCATGGCACCTGTCAGTGGGGTTTGGATCCACAGCTGGGGTGTGGTGCTCCCCATGGCACCTGTCAGTGGGGTTTGGATCCACAGCTGGGCTGTGGTGCTCCCCATGGCCCCCATCACAGAGGTTTGTACCTGTGGTAGCCCATCTCCAGGGTTTGGATGTGCTTTCTGCCCTATGCCAGCCCAGCCAGACGATGCTTTTTTACTCCCAGAAGGCAAAAATAGTCCCTTTGTTCTGGGCTGCAGTGTAAAATGAGCTATTTTTAAAGGATGGGGATTTTTTTCATCTACAGCCAGGACAGAAATAGCTCATAAAATAAGAAAATAAAACTTTTCTTGTCCCCAAGGTTTGCCCAGCTCCTGGGGGGTTACCTGTGTTATGCCATGCCCTGCTGCCTATCCAGCTATGGGGCTGATGAGCATCAACCATCAAGCTGGTGAGCACCTGGTATCTTCAGTGCTGCTTTCCAAAGGTTCATGTCCTGTGCAGTGATGTGTTTGGGGATGTTGTCACTGTTTGCCTGGTACTGCTCTGGTGTGCCCACAAGGTGGGCATCCATGTAAACGTGTGTTTGTTTGCTGGCTTCTAATCCTACAATGGTTTGAGTTGGAAGGGTCCTTTGAAGGTCCCTGCAGTCAGCAGGGACAGCTGCAACTATAGCAGGTTGCTCAGAGCCCCAAATAACCTGACCTGGAATGGTTCCAGGGATGGGACATCTCCCAGCATTCTGGGCAACCTGGGCCAGGGTCTCACCACCCTCACTGTCAAACATTTCTCCCTTCTCTCCAGTCTCAATCTGCTTCTTTGAGTTCAAACCCTCACCCCTTGTCTTGTCACAACAGGCCTTGCTCAAAAGTCTGTCCTCAGCTTTCTGCTTGGCCCCTTCAAGCACTGAAAGGCACCAGAAGGTCTCTCTGGAGCCTTCTCTTCTCCAGACTGAACAAGCCCAACTGCCTGGCCTCACGGCACAGGGCTTGCATCTCCCCCATCATTGCTGTGGTCTCTGTGCCTGCTCCAACAGGTCCATGTCTCTGCTGTGCTGAGGACTCCAGAAGTGGCCCCAGCACTGCAGGTGAGATCAGAGCAGAGCAGAGGGGCAGAATCAATTTCCTCCAGCTGCTGCCCATGCTGCTGGGGACCTGCCCAGGACACTGCTGGCTCTGGGTTGGCAGTGCCAGCTCACATCCAGCTTTTCACCCACCAGCACCCTGAAGTCCTTCTCCTCAGGACTGCTCTCCAGCCCCTCACCCCCAGCCTGTAGCCCTGCAGTGCTGTCTCATGAAGGATGTGTTGGATGCTCTCTGCAAGGGCCAAGTGAGCTGGAAAGGGAGTTGCTGTCACCTTTGCAGTCACACTGCCCACCAGAGCATTCCTCTGCTGGTTTTTCTTCTTTTCCATCTGGAGCAGCATCTGCCTGAGCCCTGCCCTCACCCAGTGCTGGTTGCTTAGCAATGTTGGACAAAAAAGCCTCATTGCAGAGCAGAAGGGTTGGGTGATTCCTCTGCTTTCCTGGCTGCTGGCAGCTCTGGCAGGTTCTTGGGGTAGTAAGGTCCTCATCCCTGGAGGTGTTCAGGAAACATGGGGATGTGGTGGTGCTGGGTTGATGGTTGGACTTGGTGATCTTAGGGGGCTTCTCCAAAACAATTCTGTGATTCCAGAGGGGACAGCCCTGCCCTCGTCCCATCCCTGGGGCATCACTGGGATCCCTGCTCCAGGGCAGGAGCCTTCTGCAGAGGAGGTGGGGTGGGGAGGGGGATGCAGTTTGAGCCAAGGTGGTCTGCAGGGAGCTGGGAATCATTTCCTGGTGTTGCATTCCCAGTGCTGGCAGTGCTGGTGGCCATGAAGGCTGGGAGAAAGCCTAGGCTGGAGGTAGGGAGGTGCTCTGGGCTGTGCATCCCGTTCTCACCCCTGGGCTCTGCTGGGGATTTTAATTTATTTCCTTTTTTTTCCTGCCAGAGCAGGAAAAATTGAGTCACTTGCTGGTGATGTTCCTGCCAGCATGGTGGGATTGTTCCTGTTCTTACAGCTGAGGTGGAGGAGCACCGGAGACAAAAGGATTTCCGCAGGCTCCTTGGGAGGAGGAGGAAGCAGACTGCTGCCAAGCTGCTGCTCCTGAGGGGCTGGGACCTGACCCCTCTTTCCTGCCCTCACACTGGTGAGAGCTGCTGCTGGGATACATCCCCTTGGGGCCAGAGAATGGTTTTGGTTGGAAAAGACCTTTAAGACCATGGATTGCAAGCATTAACCCAGCACTGCCAGGTCACCACTAAACCATGTCCCTCAGCACCACATCCACACAGCTTTGACTCCACCACTGCCTTGGGCAGCCTGGGCCGGAGCATGATAACCCTTTTGGGGAACAAATTGTTCCACGTGTCCAACCTAAGCCTCCCCTGCTGCAGTCTAAGCCTATGTCCTCCCAGGAGGATGCAGCCCCTTGCACAGCAGTGACTGGCAAGCCGAGGTGGGGTCACATGAGGCATTGCTCCATGGGCACAATAGAATCATAGAATCAGAGGATGGTTTGGGTTGGAAGGGACCTTAAAGATCACCTAGTTCCGACCCCACAGCCATGGGCACCTTCCACTAAACCAGGCTGCTGAAGGCCCCATCCAACCTGGTCAACCGTGGGGCAGCTGGGATGTGTTGGAGGGGACTCCTGTCCTGCCCTTTGGGTGGACTGCAGGACCCCTTCCCACCCAGGGCATGAGGGTTCCATCACCTGCTGTGGGACCTCAATGCTTGGGCTGCTGCTCCTGCAGTAATCAAGCAGGCTCCTTGCTGGGCTGCCTCTTAACTAATTATATTTAATAATGAGCTAATCCAATGGATGGCTGCTACCTGAGGCAGTCTGCTCCCTCCCAGCTCCATGTCTGCCTGAGGGCTCTGCCAAGGTCCCTCCTACCCCTACACTAGGACCTCCCCTACTGGGTGAAACACCCACCCAGCCTTCTGCTCCACTAATGGTCCTTGCCTTGGTCATCAGGAGCAAATTTCTTCTAGATTAGTGTCCTCTAAATGGATTAGGTGTCTTGGGCAGGACATTGTCTTCCCCTGAAATGTGATTCCAGGCTCCAGCTGATGAATTGTTGTGGCAAGGAGGGAAAAGTGATGTGGTGGTTTTGTGTGAGTCCTTCCAGGACTGGGGAGCAGGGAAATGGAACAGGCTCAGAGGAGAAATACTAATTAGCAAGAGAGCTCATTACACTTTGATGGACTTGTTAAACATGAGCCAGCAATGTGCCAAGAAGGCAAATGGTCTCTCCTGACCCTCTGCTATGACTGCTGAGGCCACAGCTGGACTGCTGGGTCCAGTTCTGGGCTGCCCAGTTCAAGAGACAGATAACCTACTGGAGAGAGTCCAGCACAGGTTCCAAAGATGCTGAGGGGCCTGGAGCATCTCTGAGGAGGAAAGGCTGAGAGCCCTGGGGCTGCTGAGCCTGGAGAAGAGCAGCCTGAGAGGAGATCTGCTTAGTGCTCAGCAAGAGCTTAAGGCCCTGTGGAGGGGCAAGAGGCTGGGGGCAGACTCTTGTCAGTGGCGCCTGGAGACAGGACAAAAGGCAGTGGGCACAAACTGCAATCCAGGAGGTCCCATCTGAAGAGGAGGAGAAAATTGCTTGGTGTGAGGGTGCTGGAGCCCTGGAGCAGGCTGCCCAGAGGGGCTCTGGACAGCTTCCACCCCCCTGGCCATTGTGCTGCTGGGCAAGCTGCTGTGCTTTAGCAGGGGGATGGGACTGGATGATTTCCAGAGATCCCTTCCAGCCCCACCACGCTGCGATTCTGTGACTCACCTGCGCTCCCTGTCACAGGAGCTGGGGTCTGGGGAGCTGTGAGTAACTGGTGGCATTTCCTTGGTGCCATCGGAGCCACTTTTACTCATAGGCGTGAGGCTGGATGCGTTTGCAGGACCTGCCTAGAGCAGCAGCCGTGGGACAGCCTTCAGATGGGGGTGGAAATCCAACCTTGCAGATCTTGGCTGCCTGGGACAATCTGGGAATCCCTTCCCGGTTTGAGGTGCAGAGCTCTGCACGGGTGGGAGGTGACTGCCCCAAACAGCTCTGGCCTGGCACACGAAGGTTTTCACTGCAGCTTCCCCAGCAGGTTCGTTGTTTGTGCAGTGGAAATGCCAACCAGGGTTGGAGTTTTTCCATTTCGCTGCTGCGTCCTTGAAGTTTCGCAGGCACTGAGCTGCTGCACGCCCTCCTCTGACACATCCTCCTGCCTCTTGGAGGGGTGAATATTTACTCTTGGTTTTTACTCAAGAGGCTGTGCCGCTTCCACCTGAGCTCATCTCACCTTTGGCCACCTTCCCAGCCGGCAAACTTTCCACCAGTTTGGCTGTTGCTGGCTGCAGGTTTGGAGCGGGCTCGGAGGGTTCTGCCGTAAAACAACAGCAGGATGTGACCAAAAGTAAACAGGAGGAGAAGCTCCAGGGCCGGGAGCTGGGTGGGGAAGAGGAGAAATCCCCCTGGCTTTGCGGTGTTGCTAAGTGCAGAGAACACGCTGAGTGCTGAGGGCCAGCCCTCTGCTGGCACCTCCAGGGTGGGAAGACACTGGAAGAGGTCTCCCAGAGGTGTTATGGATGTGCCCTCTGGGAAGGGCTCAAAGGTAGGCTAAGATTGGTCATTGAGCAACCCGGGCTAGTGGGGAGTGTCTCTGCCCATGGCAGGGGGTTGCAACTGGATGATCTTGAAGGTCCCTTCCAAGCCAAAGCATTCCATGATTCCATGGTTAATGCCAAGCTCCCTGGGGTGATGGGCATGGAGGGGTCTGTAGGGTGTTGGTGGGTGGGAGGGTGGTTGTGCCCATCTGAAGTACTGGTTCCTGCCTGGGGTGCTGGTAGCTGGCTCGGGGCCCTTTAAGACTGTCTGGGGGGGTTGTGGTGGTTCCCAGCGCTGCTGGAGGGCTCTGCTGGCTGGCAGCTTGCCTGCCTTTTCCCTGGCGATCCCTGCTGGGAGAAGGGACTTGCTCTAGGATGTGCCTTCCAGCAGCTGCAGACATCTGTCTCCTCAGCACCTCCAGCAATGGGAAGCCTTTCCAGGGGTCATTTGTGCAATTTCCTGGGTTGTCCTACAATTGGGCTGGCTTGGGTGGGAAGGGACCTTTCAAGCTCATCCAGTCCAATCCCCTGCACTCAGCAGTGACAGCTGCAACTAGAGCAGGTTGCTCAGAGCCCCATACAAACTGACCTGCAGTGGTTCCAGGATGGGCATCTCCCATCTCTGGGCATCCCAGGACAGGGTCTCACCAGCCTTATCCTAAACAGTTTCTCCCTTCTCTCCAGCCTGAATCTGCCTCTTTTAGTTCAAACCATCACCCCTTGTCCTGTCACCACAGGCACTGCTCGAAAGTCTGTCCCGGTCTTGCTTCTAGGCTCTGTTAGGCACTGAAAGGCCCCCACAGGGTTCTGCTTCCTTGTCCTGACCATGGGTCAAGATGACTCGCAGTGCTTGACCAACCCAGCACCTGCAGGTCGCTTTTGCAGGCAGCTGCTGCACTGCTCAGGTCATTCTGTTCTCTATCACTTTCCTTCTTCCACACCCATCATCATCTCTGCCCATCTTCACCCATGCTAAGCATTGGAACAGGCTGCCCAGGGAGGTGGTGGAGGCACCATCCCTGGAGGTGTTCAAGTGTGGACGTGGCACTTGGGGACGTGGTTTAATGGCTGTGGTAATGTTGGGTTCACAGTTGGACTTGATGATCTCAAAGGTGTTTTCCAACCCTGGTTCTGTGTGTCTCTGCTGCAGCTTGTTGCCTTCTTCCTCTCCACAACCTGGTTGATGCTCGACTGGGGCAGGACTGATCTGTGCAGGGCACCAAGCAAAGCACTTCTGAGCAGTCTGGGAAGTCCAGTCTGGGCAAGTGGAGAGACTAGTCCAGAGATGGGAGCCTCCCCATAGCTTCCTTTCTGGAGAGGTTGCGAAGTCCATCGCTGTTTGATGGTGAACCTGGCACCGAAGTGAGGATTCCTTTAGGTGTGACCCTCAGCAAGGATGAGGATCAGCTGCTTTGATGGCATATCCCTGTTGCCTTGGCCAGTTGCTGTCCCACCAGTGGTGCAGGGAGGAGAGGAGGGAGCAGAGCTGTTTGTGTGCAGTGGATTTCTGAAGTGTCTCCACTGCTAGCAGATAAAGATCTGAGTCACGAGAGTCACTGTTGGAGTTTTGCTGCAATAGGAAGTGATAGGCTAAGAAAAGCTGAATAGGAAGGATGAAGAGTGGTAGTGAGACCCCTGCTCAAAGCCTCTACAGCAAAGCAGGCTCTGCTGGGGACTGAAATGTCCAGAAAGAGAAAGATCAGGGCTAGGTCTGGCTCAAAGAAGTAAGGGCAGAAGGTTAACCATCAGACTACGAAGGCAGCTGCTCCTCAGCTCTGGAGCTCCAAGACCCCACTGCAGGCTGTCACACTGAGCTGAGCCTTGCCAGCAGGCTCCTGGGGCTGCCAGCACCCTGACCTCCTCCTCCTCCATCACCACCGGCAGCAGTAGCTATTTTTGAACTGGTTATCAAAACACAGGGCAGGTTTGGACCATTCCTAGCACAAGAGGAGCAGGCAGGAGCCTGCGCTGCCTCGTGTCCGTGGCCAGATGTTTGTGAGAGCCCCACGCTGCTCTTGTCTCCCTGAACTTGGCTTTGCTGCTTTTAAAGTTCTCTGCCAAGCAGCTCTGGTGAGCTGGTGCCCAGGGCTGCAGCTGGTGAGCACGGCCAAGGTCAAGCTCCTGCCTTCGCTGCTGTAGGAAGAGGAGGTGGAGTCACCATCCCTGGAGGTGCTCAGAGAACCAGGAGGTGTGGCACTTTGGGACAAGGTTTAGTGGTCGTGGAGGTGTTGGGTAGAACGTTGGACTTGATGGTCTTGGAGGTCATTGCCAAACTTAATTATGCTGTGATTCTGTGAGGTGTTTACTCCTGCCCCTCCAGAGAGAGGAGCAGCCCCAGTCTTCAGCTGTGTAGGAGCTTTCTTCTTGCTGTCTTCTCTGGCTTCAAACCTCTCCTTTCTCCCTTGGCACAATGTCACATGGGCAAAGCCAACCAGCAGACCCTCATTCTCCCCACAGCTGGGCTGATCCCAGAGTGCCAGCATGGGGGGAGGGGGGCATTGGAAAGGAGCTTGGAGAAGCTTTGCACAGACGTCCTGGTCTGGCAAGGCTCCCGAAATCCCTCCAAGCATTACTGGTTTGGGGGTGGCAGGATGACGTGGCCAGGGTGCTGAGCTGGTGGGCAGCAGTGGGGGGGATAATTTTAGCTGTGCAACCAGGCAGCCCTTTCCAAGGGCTAACTTTGTTTTTCGTGAAGCAGAGAACTTTTATCTCTCTCTTAAAATCCCATGGCAAGAATTCCTGCCTTTGACGAGTTACTCCAGGCTTATCTGCTGTGGGTACCCAATCAATGGTCCCATTCATCCCACAGTGGCTTCTTGAGTCTTCCTGTAAGCAAGTCTTAGTTGAGAGGCCCAAGGCAGGGAGGTTGGACTAGATGATCTTTAAGGTCCCTTTCAGGCTGAGCCATTCTGTGACTCCCTGTCCCTCTGGTTGATGTTTTGCCCTACAAAGCCATGTTGAGTGTGTGAGGTGAGCCTTGGGCAGCAGGACACTGTGCTCCTGAAGTCATAGTGAAAGGCTGAACAGAAGATGTGGCACCTCCTGGATCTTCATTCTTGGGGCTGTCTTGGGCAGATCGTTCAGGTTTTGTTTCATCTGAGCAGTTCTTTCCTTGAGTTTGCAGGGTGCTCATGGTAGGATGAGAGGAAATGGGCTCAAGTTGGTCTAGGGGAGGTTTAGGTTGGATAGTAGACAAAGAGCATTCTTTGCTGCAAGAGTGGTCAGGCATTAGAACAGGCTGCCCAGGGAGTCCTCATCCCTGGAGGTGCTCAAAAACCATGTGGACATGGCACTTGGGGACAAGATTTAGTGGCTATGTTGGTGTTGAATTGATGGTTGGAGTTGGTGACAATGGAGTTACAGAATGACAGGGGTTGGAAGGGACCTCTGGAGATCATCGTGGCCAACCTCTTGGCCAGAGCAGACTGACCTAGAGCAGGTTGCAGAGGACAGCGTCCAGTCAGGTTTTGAATGACTGCAGAGATGGTGACTCCACAGCCTCTCCTGGCAGCCTGCTCCAGTGCTCTACCATCCTCAGAAGCAAAGAAGGTTCCTCCTCATATTTACGCGAGGGTTTTGAAGGTCTTTTCCAACTGAACTAATTCTGTGGCTGCCAAGTTTCCCTGGTACAATGAAGACCTGGCCTTTGGGGAGGTGGGATTTGGTCTCTCTCTGCATGCTGCTGAGATGAGGCTCATCACTGTGTTTTGCATGCATGTGGCAAAGGCACCAAAATGAGGTTTGGGGGTGCTGCAGGGCCCTGACAGTGGTGCTCTGCCCTCCTTGGAGGGACCTTCGCCCATCATGCTGGTCCTTGGGCTCACCTCCCTCTATCTCCAGCAGGTACTGAGCCAGAGCAGCCTTTCCCAGGCCTTTTGTGGACAAACTTGGTGGCAGAAGCTGCTGCTGGAGGTGGGGTTGGCTTTGCTCATCTGGTTTTATTTATTTACTGGAAGGATGAATCAGAGGAACCTGCCAGCAGCTGCAGGCCCATCCTGAAGCACTGATTAACTCCAGCCACCTGGATGAGAAGCTTTTTAATAAACAAATCGTTGCTAATTAGCTCTGAATGCAGTGTGGGGACTGGGCTGGCTCCAGAGGACCTCCTTGGCTTGCAGGAGCAGGGAAAGCTTTTGCTGACCTCCTCTGGGAAGCTCAAAGAGAGAAGAATTAAAGCTCTTGGAACAAATTCAGCTCTGAGTGGCGCAGCCCCAACACTTCATGCCTGGCCTGGATCCGTGTGGGGGCTAAAATTCGATGCTGGGGGAAGGACATTGAGGTGCTGGAATGGGTCCAGAGAAGCTGGTGAAGGGTCTGGAGAACAGGTCTGGTGAGGAGCAGCTGTCTGGAGTTGTTCAGCTGGGGGAAAAGGAGGCTGAGTGGAGAGCCAGGAGGCTCTCTACAACTCCCTGAAAGGAGGTTGGAGCCAGGTGGGGTTGGTCTATTCTCACAAGGAACAAGTGATAGGACAAGAGGAAGTGGCCTCAGGTTGTTCCTGGGGAGGTTTGGTTGGACATGAGGAACAATTTCTCCCCCTTGAGGGCTGTTCCAGGCCTGTCCCAGGCTGCCCAGGGCAGTGATGGAGTTCCCATCCCTGGAGGGGTTTGAAAGCCCTGTGCTTTGATGTGGTGCTGAGGGACGTGGCTTAGTGGTGACCTGGCAGTGCTGGCTTCGTGGTTGGACTGGATGACCTTAAAGGTGTTTTCCCACCGCAATGATTCCGTGGATCAGTGGGAGCTTTCCTGCATCCCTGGGCCAGATCCAGCTGGCCATTCCCACCTCTGGCCTGTCCCAGCCCCCATCCCTGGGCATTCCCGAGTGCTGTGTGACCCCAGGGTGGCTTTGCTGCAGCCCTGGCCGGGGTGTTGGCTGGCAGGGATGGTTGCTGTGGGGACAGACACCATATTGCTGCTGCCTAAGCACCCTGGGGCAGCTCTAATCCGCCTGTTTTGGCCGCCGATTAGTGTGGCTGCTCCCTGGATTATGCCTCCTGCCTGCTCCCTGCCTGCCCTGCTGGCTGCGCTGGTTCAGGGGGGCTCTGGAGGTGCTGCTGGGGCGCCCAAGTTTGCATCTGAATGGATAGAGGTTCTGCTGGTCACCTCCATATCTGTGTCCTTCAGGCTTCTGCGCTTGGGCTGTTTTGCAGGGCAGATGCCCTGGCTGGGAGGAGGCTCCTGGCAGGTCACCGAGGTGGAGGTCAACCAGCCCTTGCCATGGCTGCACACTGGGACACCCTGCAGAGACCCTGCTGTGAGCCCATGAGGAATGCAGGGCAAGGAGCTGCCTCTTGCTGCTTCTCATGCTGCTGCAATGTCTCCCATCCCCTTCTCAGGGCTGGCAGCAGTGTAGCCTGCACGAGGGGCTTGTGGCTTGCACACAGCATCTTGCATCATGTGGTGGATTCTCCTTGGCTTCAACCCATGGCACCCATGCGTGGTGTTGGTGCCCCTCCTGCAGTGCCCATGCATGGTGTGGCCTGCCAGGCTGAAGGACCAGGAGCTATATGGTGGTGGCACCTGCATAGTGACATCCTGGCATGTGAGGATGTGCTGCTCCCTCTGCTTGGCCTTTTGCTGTGGCATTTGCAGTGGTCACACTGGAGCATTTCCAACTGGGGGCTGTCACTGACCAGCACTGTGACCGCTGCAGCCTGGGCAGGTGATGTCTAGTGACGCTCAGACCTTCCACTTGTGCTGGGGGCAGATCCCAGGACAAGAAGAGAAGCTCAGCATGAGCCAGCAGTGTGCACTTGCAGCCAAGAGAGCCAACCAGATCCTGGGCTGCATCAGGAGAAGTGTGGCCAGCAGGGTGAGGGAGGTGATTCTCCCCCTCTGCTCTGCTGAGACCCCTCCTGGAGTACTGCATCCAGTGCTGGAGCCCTTATTACAAGAGGGATGCGGACATGCTGGAATGTGTCCCAGAGAAGGGCCACGAGGATGCCCAGAGGGCTGCAGCACCTCTGCTATGAGGACAGACTGAAAGAGTTGAGGCTATTCAGGCTGGAGAAGAGGAGACTCCCAAATAGCTTTCTTTTGGCCTTCCAGGATCTGAAGTGGGTTACAAAAAAGCTGGGGAAGGACTTTGTAGGCTATCAGGGAGTGACTGGACTAGGGGGAATGGAGAAAAGCTGGAGGTGGGGAGATTCAGACTGGATGTGAGGAGGAAGTTCTTCACTGTGAGAGTGGTGAGAGCCTGGAATGGGTTGCCCAGGGAGGTGTTTGGGGCCAGATCCCTGGAGGTGTTAGCAGCCAGGCTGGATGAGGCTTTGTCCAGTCTAATCTAGGGTAGGGTGTCCCTGGGCATGGCAGAGAGGTTGGAACTGGATGATCCTTGTGGTCCCTTCCAGCCCTGACTGATTCTATGATAAGGAGCAATGGGTGTAAGTTGCAGCACAGGAGGTTCCACCTCAAGACAAGGGGGGGCTTCTTGAAGGTAAGGGTCACAGAGCAATGGAACAGGCTCCCCAGAGAGGCTGTGGAACCTCCTGCTCTGCCACTCCTCTGCCAAGCACAGCTGCTGGTGCTGTGGCACTGGTGGTGCCTGCTGTGTGCCCACGGGCACAGGAGGAGGCTGGAGGCATTTGCTTCAGAAGTGGCCAGAAGCTGGACCACCATGTAGCAGCAGGTGGAGCAGATGGATTCTGGAGAATCATAGAACAGTTTAGGTTGGAGATGACTCTGAAGGTCCCAGCCATGGGCAGGGACACCTCCTGCTAGAGCAGGTTGCTCAAGGCCTCAAGCAGCCCCATGAAGGGGGGACCTGGTGTGGCTTCTGTCCTGTGGCCACCTCCCCAGTGAAGGGCTGGGAATGCCCTTGGGGCTGCCAGGGCAGGGACAAGCAGTGCCCAGGAAGAGAGGACTTGCTCCTGTCCTGCCGAGGACCTGGGACCTTGCTGTCTCTCTGTGGGGGGGGCTGGCAGGGGATATGCAGCCTGAGCCTGCTTGTCCCTTGCTGTTCCCTGCTGTGGGGGAAGGAAGGGGCAGGAGTCTCGGTTCCTGTTGTCCCACCAAGCACCAGACAGAGGCTGTGAAGCAATTTTTCTCTGCAGGAAGTGGAGAAATCCTGCTCCTGAGAGCACAGCCCCTGTCAGACACCCAGAGCCTGCAGCAGCATCCTCTGCTCTCCTCTTTGCAGCAGCTTTAACCCTTTGCTCCCAGGGCTGTTCCACCAGCTTCAGCTTGGAACAATTTCTTCCCCAAAGGGGTTGTCTAGGCTTAGCCCAGGCTGCCCAGGGTAGTGATGGAGTCCTCATCCCTGAAGGAGTTTCAAAGTCATGGAGATGTGCTGAGGGACTGTGGTGTGGTAGTGACCTGGCAGTGCTGAGTTAATGGTTGGACTGGATGATCTTAAAGGTCATTTTCCACCAAAATGATTCCATGAGCTTTGCCCCCAAAATGTAAAGGAGAGGTTGGAGCTTTTAGGCTAAGAGGACACTCAGGGTGCAGGTGGGTCTGACAGTGGCACAGGGAGGACAGTGGGGCCCCTCTGTGCTGGCTCTTTGCTTGTCTCCAGACGTGTGGTGGGCATGAGTGCCCCTCTCTCCTTTTCTGGCCAAGCCTGCTACTAATTTTAGTCTCCTCTTCAGCCCTGTGAAGAGGCTGTGTTCCAGTGATGGCTGCCAGTGCAGCTCCTTCTCTGTCACTGTCACACCAGCAGTTATCTCCTCTCCCCTCCCTGTGGGCCGTTGTTGGGTGCTGACAGTGCTGAAAGCTTCTCAGCTTCCCTCTGGCCAATGTCTGGTGAGTGCAGAGTCCTGAAGTTGTAGAATCAAAGAACTGTTTGGGTTGGAAAACACCTCTAGGATCATCCAGTCCAACCTTCAACCCAGCACCACTATGGCCACTAAACCTTGTCCTAAAGTGCCATGTCCACATGCTTCTTGAACATCTCCAGGGATGAGGACTCCACCGTGTCCCTGTGCAGCCTGTTCCAATGCCCAAACACTCCAGCAGCAAAGAAATTGTTTCTAATCTGCAACCAAACCTACCCTGGCACAATTTTAAGCCCATATTTCTCCTTCTATCACCTGATACTAGGGAGAAGAGACCAGTGCCCACCTGACTCCAACCTCCTTTTAGGGAGTTGTAGAGAGCAATGAGGTCTATTCTCCAGACTAACCAACCCCAGTTCCCTCAGCTGCTCCTCACCAGCCCTGTTCTCCAGACCCTTCCCCAGCTATGTTGCCTTTCTCTGCACACACTCTAGCCCCTCAATGGAGGCTTGGAGTGAGTGGCCCAAATCTGAGCCCAGGAATGAAGGTTCAGCCTCACCAGTACCAAAGTCCTTTTGTGATGGAGGGAGGACCCTAGCAAGGAATGATGTTGGAACCCTGGTCACCCTGTCAGGGGACCCAAGCTGAGTCCTTCCCAGGGCAGGGCAGCATCCAGCTCTAGGGTCCTGTCTGGTGGTAGTGGTGGGCATGAGGGATGTGACCACAAGTCACATGGCTGGCAATGTGCCACACACAAGGTGGGCAGGGTAGTGGTGAGGCCATCCTGTGAGCAGGCAAAGCTGTGGCTGCTGGGCAGCATGGAGCTGGAGGAGAGGAAATGGCTCCTTAAGTCATTAACCTCATCGTCTTTGTTACTATTCCAGAGGAGGCAGGAGCCCTCCCGGCTCCAGGACTGGGTTCAAATCCCCAGGCCCTCCAGCTGCCCCAGAGAGGGAAGGGGATGTGGAGGGGACACCATTTGTGTGAACTCACCCAGGACTGAGCTCTGGGCAGGATTAGCTCCAGGGCTGCGAGCAGAGACACCCAGAGCAGCTTTGAGAAAGCTTTAACTTCTCATATCCCAGGGACAAAGCAAAGCACTGGAATTCTTTGGCTGGTGGTGTCCAAGAGGAGGGGACACCCTCTGTGTGCACACGTGTGTTGGCCACCTGTGCTTGGAGAGAGGGAGAAAAAAGGCTGAAGTTTTGGACTTGGGGTGAAGAAATACCCAGAAGAATTAGTGTGATGTGTTCCAGACGTGGTCTGGGTGCCTGCAGTTCCTCGTGTGGCTCAGCTACAAGTTCACCTCCGTGCCAGTGACCTGGTGGTGCCCAGGATGTGTGTGTGTGCGTGCCTGTGTGTGCAGGGTTACGGGGCCAGAAAGCCAGCCCTGGATCCCTTCAGGTCACTGCCAGTAAGAACTTAATAGGATTCAGATCCCAGAGAGCATCTGCGGCTTGGAGAACAACAAACCTCTGCAGGACTTCTGTGGTGTCACTGGTCCATGCTGTGGGACCGGGAGCCTGGGCAGAGGTGCCAGCTCTTGGGAGGCTGCCATGGCAGTGCCACCATCCATCCCACTTTGCCCCGTGGCACTGGGCTGCAGCTCCCACATGGTCCCCAGGGCATTTCAAGGTCTCATCTCCTAGTGGAGAACCTGCAGAGTGGGCGCAGCAGAAAGCGGCAGGGAAGCCCTCAGGGCTGCTGGAGATCTCCCTGGGATGGAGGTCTCAATCCCAGCAAGCAAGTCTCCTTGATGTGGCCAGCTGCAGCATGCTCTGGGTGGGCTTTTCCCTCTCCTAAGCTCTCTGTTCTCTCCTGCCAGACCTGTCCACGGCCAAGCGCAAGTTTGCAGACTCGCTCAATGAGTTCAAGTTCCGCTGCATCGGGGACGCTGAGACCGACGATGAGATCTGCATAGGTGAGTCCTGCCTGCGGCTCCCCTGCTGGCCTGCGGGAGCTACACATGGCAGAGACACACATCACCACCCCACATCACCACCCCTCACCACCCCAAGGGACCAGAAATTTCTCTGTGCGCTTTCCTGGGTGTTTCTCCTGGTTCAGCATAGAATCCCAGACTGCTTTGGGTGGGATGTGGAGCAGGTTTCTCAGAGCACCAAACAGCCTGAGCTGCAGTGCTTCCAGGGTCTCTCCATCCTCAGCATCAAAACATTTCTCCCTTCTCTCCAGTCTGAATTTCTGTTTTGGTTCAAACCGTCACCCCTTGTCCTGTCACATCAGGCCCTGCTCAAAGGTCTGTCCCCAGCTTTCCTCTTGGCCACTTTAAGCACTGAAAGGCCACCAGGAGATCTCCCTGGAGCCTTCTCTTCTCCAGGATAAACAATGCCGACATCAGCAGAGCCTTCCCAAGGAAGTCAGGTGTTGCTTCTTGGCCTAACTCTAGCCCTGCAGGATGGAGATGGAAGAAGATTGCCCATATCTGAAAACAGATTATCCATTCCTTCCCTATGGGGAAGCAGGGGTCTGTCCCTGCTGAGTGCAGGTGGGTTGGACTAGATGACATATGGAGGTCCTTTCCAACCCAAACCCTTCTATGGTTCTATCTGGAGGTGTGGCCATGGCTAATACACTGTGAGGGGCTGCAGCAGCAGCTTTGCATCTGGCTGCAGGAGTAGCAGCTCAGAGCCAGTGAGCTCTTCATGGTGCAGGGCAAAGAAGGTTCAGCAGCTGCCCTCCATGTTACTCTGCTTCTGCCACAGCTGAACTGTCAGAGCTTACTGTGTGCCTCCTCTGGAGCACAGCTCCACACAGTAAGCTCTGAAAGTTCAGAGCAGATGAGCTTTAGCCCTGATTTAACTTGCCTGATTTATTTGTTCCCAGGCTCTCAGCAAAAATAGCTTCCTCATCCCAGTCCTCTGGCTGTGATGGACATGTTGGTGACCTGCCACTCATCTGCCAAGCATGGCTGGAGCCTGTGTTGAGCCAAAGGGCTGGCCTGTGATCAAACAGCACAGGTTCAAGATGAACATGTGGGAAGACTGAGAAGGGATCTTCTCAGTGCTGATCAACAGCTAAAGGGTGGGGGGGCGAGAGGAAGGGGTCAGACTCTTGTCAGTGGTGCCTAGTGACAGGACCAGGGGCAATGGGCACAAACTGGAATCCAGGAGGTTCCATGTGAACAGAAGGAGAAAATTCTTTGGTGCAGGAGTCCTGGAGCAGGCTACCCAGAGAGGTTGTGGAGTCTCTTTCTCTGGAGAGCTTCCAGTTGGCCATTGTGATGCTGGGCAAGCTGCTGTGGGTGCCCCTGCTTGAGAAGGGTGACAGGACTGGATGATCTCCAGAGGTCACTTCCAATCTCTCCAATTCTGTGATGCTGGTGGAAGTGGGAACATGTTGCAGGAGATGCTCTCCTAACAGCTGCTTCTGTGGGCAACTGGAAACCTCACTGAGGAGAAAGCAAAGATGATAAAACTCCTCAACAACTGAGCCCCCCAGGACACAAACACAAAAAAACCTCTGCTCTGTCCCTCTGAATATAAGGAGACAATCAAAGGTAGCTGACCACTGACTGTGGGTTTGTTCCTTCCAGCCAAATCTCTGCAGGAGTTTGCCACGGTGCTGCGGAACCTGGAGGATGAGAGAATGCGCATGGTATGGCCCTGGCTGCTGGGAGCAGGATGGGTGGGGGCTCTGCCTGTGGCTGCTGCCATCTGGGGCACCAGAGCATGGTGCATGCCCCAGTGTCCCTTCCCTTGTCCAGGGCAGAGCTGTAGGGGAGAGGAGAGGGTAGGCCTGGTGATGAGGAGCACCTGAAGAGCATCAGTAATGGTGCCTTGCTGATGGCACATGGCCGGTGCTGGTGGGGCTCAGTGGAGTGCAAGGTCCTCAGCCCCCTCCACCAGCACAGAGGTGGAGGGGTGAAGCCTGTGGCTCCCCTGGGCTGCAGGAGGGTTTCTGTGGGAAAAGCTGGTGAGTGGCCCATGGTCTGGGGTGTGGGTGGTGGCTGAGTTGTGCCTGGTTTTGCCTGCAGATCGAGAACGCCAGTGAGGTGCTGATCACACCGCTGGAGAAGTTTCGCAAGGAGCAGATTGGGGCTGCTAAGGTGAGCTGCTGCTGCTGCGTGGAGCTGCTACCTCCTTGGACAGCCCTGCTGGGGCCCACGAGCAGAGTCCAGAGCCATGTGGCAGGGACCTGGGGCACTTGTCCTTACTTCCAGAAGGACATTGAAGTAGCTGGAGTGGGCCCAGAGAAGGGCAACAAAGCTGGTAAAGGGTCTGGAGAACAGGGCTGGTGAGGAGCAGCTGAGGGAACTGGGGTTGGTTAGTCTGGAGAAGAGTAGGCAGAGGGGAGATCTCCTTGCTCTCTAGAACTCCCTGAAAGGAGGTTGGAGTCAGGTGGGCACTGGTCTCTTTTCCCTAGTATCAGGTGATAGAAGGAAAAGAAATGGCCTCAAATTGTGCCTTCTCCCAAGAAATAAGTCAGAGGACAAGAGGAAAGAGCTTGGAGTTGCACCAAGGGAGGTTTAGGTTGGATATAAACAACAATTTCTTCCCCAAAGGGGTTGTCAAAGCCTAGCCCAGGCTGCCCAGGGCAGTGATGGAGTCCCCATCCATGGAGGGGTTTTGAAGTCATGGAGATGTGATGCTGAGGACTCTGGTTTGATGGTAACCTGCCAGTGCTGGGTTAAGGATTGGATTCCATGAACTCGAAGGTCCCCAGCCAAAATGATTCTGTGATTCTATTCTATGATAGGCTCTGCTGGGTGTGGATGTGGGAGGAGGTGATGCGCTGCTGTGAGATGGCCAAGGGGTGATCCAGGTCCTGGTTATGTTCCCATGTCACCATCCTGAGTGCCACATTGGACAAGCCACTGCGGGGGGTGGCAGGGGATGAGGTGTGAGATGGTGACAAGGTGCTGGTTAGGTGGTAGCAGGTATGTTCCTTGCCATGTTGTCTTAGGACCAGCCCTGGATCTGGGTGTTTTGCCAAGCTTTGGGCCCTGGGAATCCTTCAGCTTTTGGATTTGGGCAGCATCAGCCTGATGACCATAGATAAAAGCAGCTTCATTCACTTCCAGCTGCAGCACCTTGGCCTTGGTCCTACCTTGTGCTGGTCAGAAGAGGGTCAGCTCCCACTCAGCACTTGTGGTCCTGCCTCGTTCTGTGGGTCCTCATGGCTGCTTTGATGTTTTTGTGTTCTTCATCAACTTTTTTGTTCTGCGCTTTAGGATGCCAAGAAGAAATATGACAAAGAGACAGAGAAGTATTGTGGTGTCCTAGAAAAGCACTTGAACTTGTCTTCTAAGAAGAAAGAATCCCAGCTCCAGGAGGTGAGAGCAGCTTCTGGTTTTGCATGGCTGCCTGTAGCTGTGGTGAGCTCTTGGAGTGCTTTGTGTGCCTTATGACATTGGTTCTCCTGGCTCATGACACCAAGCTGAGTGTCACAGTCTCCTGAGGTTCAACAAGGCAAAGTGTGAAGTCCTGCTCCTAGGTTGGGGCAACCCTTGATATCAATACAGACTGGGTGGGGGATGATGAGACTAAGAGCAGCCCTAAAGAAAGGGACTGAGGGGATGAGAAGCTGGACATGAACCAGCAATGGGCACTTGCAGTCCAGAAGGACGATGACAACCTGGACTGCATCGAAAGCAGAATGGTCAGCAGATGGAGAGAGGGGATTCTGCCCCTCTGCTCTGGTGAGACCTTTCCTGGAGTACTGTATCCATCTCTGGGACCTCCAACACAAGAGGATCTGCTGGAGCTAGTCCAGAGGAGGCCGTGAAGATGATTGGAGGCTGGAGCACCTCTTCTGTGGAGGCAGGCTGAGAGAGTTGGAGCTGTTCAGCCCAGAGAAGAGAAGGCTGCAGGGAGACCTTAGAGCTGCTTTTCAGTGTCAGAGGGTGACCTATGGGAGAGTTGGGGTGGGACTATTTAGAAGGGCCTGTGGTGATAGGACAAGAGGCAATGGATTGAAACTGGAGCAGGGTAGGTTTGGGTTGGACATCAGGAGGAAGTTCTTCACAATGAGGGTGGTGAAATACTGGAACAGGTTCCCCAGGGATGTTGTTGAGGCTCTGACCCTGAAGACATCTGAGATCTGACTAGATGGGGCTCTGAGCAACCTGCTGAGTGCAGGAGGGTTGGACAAGATGACCTTTGAGGGTCCCTTCCAGTCCAATGCAATCAGTGAGTCTGTGAGCTCCCAGCATGGAGAGCAATCAATGAGGAGAGAGGGTTTGTAATTAAAGAGTGGAGCAGAAAGGAGCTGGTTCTGCAGCAGGCATCCCTGGTACCAGCAGGAACATCTAGTTTCCTGCTCTGAGAGTAGCTGCAGTGGCTTTGGGCTTGATGGGAGAAGTGATCAGGCTTAGACCTTCTAAACTGCTTTAGGAGCCTCTTACTGATGGGGGAGGGGGGGGGGGGGGCAGGGGGTGCTGGCTGCTGCTCTGCCAAATGCTCTTACTGGATGAGAACCTTCAGTTTAAAATCACTTCTTCCAAGTCTGGAATTCCCTGCACTACTCCAGGGCTGGGTTGATCCCTCCAGGATGGGTGTTAATTGCTTTTGGACATCGATGTCGGTGTGCTGCTGAGGTGTTTCTAAGGGAGCTGGTGGGGACTGGGATGATAACTCAGGTACTGATATGGTGCCCAGCAGAGCTGGGGACTCAAGAGAGCAAAGATGTCTCTGGCACAAATAATATCTTCCTCCAAATTCGGTTGGAACGGGGTAAGAATCATGGTTGAGATGTCTGCAAGCCAGCTTTATCCATGCATGGGTGATGTGGCTTTGTAGGGAACTTAGTCTGTGGAAGCAGCTGTGTGTGGGGTATGGATGATAGTTCTGCATGGAATATGTGAGCCAGCAGTGTGCCCTCCTGACAAAAAGGCCAGTGCCCTTCTGGGGCCTATTGAGTGTGGCCAGCAGGTCAAGGGAGGTTCTCCTTCCGTTCTACTCTCCTCTGATGAGGCTGCATCTGCAGTACTGGGTCCAGTTCTGCATTTTCCAGCTCAAGAGAGACAGGGAACTACTGGAGAGAGTCCAGTGGAGGCTCTAAAGATGCTGAGGGGCCTGGAGCATCTCTTTGAGGAGAAAAGGCTGAGACCCCTGGGGCTGTTGAGCCTGGAGAAGAGCAAACTGAGAGGGGATCTGCTCAATGCTCAGCAAAAGCTAGAGGACCTATGGGGAGCAAGAGGCTGGGGCCAGACTCTTGTCAGTGGTGCCCAGAGACAGGACAAGAGGCAGTGGGCACAAACTGCCAGGAGGTCCCATCCGAACAGGAGGAGAAAGTTGGTGTGAGGGTGCTGGAGGCCTGGAACAGGCTGCCCAGAGAGCCTATGGGGTCTCCTTCTCTGGAGAGCTTCCAACCCGTCCAGGCCATTGTGATGCTGGGCAAGCTGCTGTAGAGGCCCCTGCTTGAGCAGGGGGGTTGGACTGAGTGATTTCCGCGCTGGCTGCAGAGTGGTGCGGCGGCAGCGCTGGCTGCGGAGCGGTGCTGGCTGCGGAGCGGTGCTGGCTGCGGAGCGGTGC
>VWZI01017594.1:97281-125376 GCA_013396835.1 Psilopogon haemacephalus | reverse complement strand
GGTGCGGTGGCGGCGCTCTGGGTGCGGTGGCGGTGCTCTGTCGGCGCTCTGTCGGCGGAGCTGCGGAGCGGCGCTGGCTGCTGCTGCCATCTGCTGGCGGCTTCCTCCGCGGACTCTGAGTTCGGCTGTCGCCGGGAAGGCAGCAGGAGGCTGAGCCGGGTCCCAAGCTGGGGTGTTGAGGCCTTTCCCCCGGAGCTCTAGGAAGCAAACCAGGAAATTTTGCTGAGTGGAGCTCCACTGAGGAGGGCGATGCCTTTGCAAGAGCAGTGTTTGGGTTGCGAAACGTGGATGTGGCATCCGGCACGATGTGGAAGCACTCAGCCCATCCAGCATGGCCCCGGGGGCTGCTCACCATGGTCCCTACCTGCCAAGGAGCTTGCTGGGCATGTGTGGTGGGTTGGTTGGGAAGGTTAACAGAGCCCATTTGTGAGCAGCCTGCAGGTTCGCCAGGTGCCCTGATGTCCTAAGAGAGGGACTTTTGTGTGCTTGTTTCCAAAGCTCTTCTTGCTGTGCACATCTAGAGGGTGATACTGGCCACACATGCGACTGCTGTGGCCAGGCAGGAGAGGAGGAGACCATGGGAATGAGTTCTCTGCTGCTTTGGCTGTTGGCCAAGGAAATAGCACACAGAGGTTAATCTGCTGCTGAACTGCTGGCAAAGTTCTTGGGTTGCATCATTTTTGTTTTCTTCTACTTTTCAGCTCTCAGTTTGCTCAGCACCTCACCGTGGGCAGGCAGCAGAGGGCATGTGGGACACGGACTGTGTCATGGCTGGGTCATGCAGATCAAGACTGTTTAAACACAGGCAGGTGTTTGCCAGCCTGGTTTTGCAGAGTGCCCTGTGCCCAGCCCTGACGGGATGTGTGGCACAGTATGTCCTGCTCCACAGAGGTCCAGTTCTGTCCTGGGTACATTGAGGGTCACACTGGTTATGGAACCATGCTGGGACAGAGGAACTTACCCCCACAGAGCAATGACCCCATGGTGATTTGCACTAGGGTGAGGCTCTTGGTGCTGAGTCAGAGGGATGGTGAATCACTCAGGCTGACCCCACGGACAACACCAGCATAGATGGCACCTCCTGGTTTGCTCCAAAGAGTCACTTGCAAAATAGCAACGTGTGCTGGGGACACCTGTGTCCCTCACCCTGCAGCCAGAGCAGCAGCTCCAGTCCCAGTTCCAGGTCATCTTTATCCACTAGGATCGGGGCATGTACACCTCAAAAAGGGGAGATTCAGACTGGAGAGAGGGAAGGAATGTTTGACATTGAGGTGGTGAGAGCCTGGCCCAGGTTGCCCAGAGTGGTGGGAGATGTTCCTTCCCTGCAGCCATTCTAGGTCAGGTTGTTTGGGTCTCTGAGCAACCTGCTCTAGTAGCAGGTGTTGGACTGAGTGAGCTTTAGAGGTCCCTTTGCATGATTCTGATTTTGCCTGTGTGGCCTCTGCCTGCTGTCTGCTGACCCACCCAAGTGCTTGCTGGAGAGACTGGTGGGGTGCTGGATCAAAGGGTGGACTGGATGGTCTTGAAGGTCTCTTCCAACAAAACATATTCTGTAATTCTGTCACTCCCCAGTTCAGCCCCAGTATGCCCCAGGCTCTCTCCTGTTGTGGTGCTCTCCAGCAAGCAGAGAATTGCCTTTTTTTGTCCCAAACTTCTCAGTTTCTCTCCTCTAATGCCTGATTTTCTGCACAGCTGTCAGGGAGCTCTACCATCTGTCCCAGCCCTGCACTGGGCTCTGAAGCTCAATTTGTTCTGCACAAACATGTTCCCATTAGACCCAGATGTCCTCTGGTCACCAGGCCAAGTGCTCCTGGTCAGGAGTAACTTGGTGTTTCCTCTTGAATCTCCCCAGGCAGACAGCCAGGTGGACCAAGTCCGGCAGCACTTCTATGAGGTCTCCCTGGAGTATGTCTTCAAGGTACAAGAGGTGCAGGAGAGGAAGATGTTTGAGTTCGTGGAACCTGTAAGTGAGCTCTCAAAGTACCTCAGCCTGCAAAAAAATGAGGGGGATTGTGTGAAGGAGTGGGGGCCTGGGGCAAGCTGGGTTGTGCTGGGTGACTGTCCTGTGGTGGGATGGCTGAGGGGCTCCAGCTTCATCTGCTGCCCCAACCTTGGAGGGAGATTTAGGGGGAGAAAGGACTCTTGCAGGGCATGGAGCCATGAGCTCAGCAGCCACACATGTGCTGGAAATGTTGAACTTCTTATTGTGTGGACAGTTTGGTTGTGGTGCACAAGTTCACTGTGAGCCAGCAGAGTGCTTGCCTGGCCAAGGCAGCCAATAACATCCTGGGCTGCATTCAGCAGAGTGTGGCCAGCAGGCCAAGGGAGCTTCTCCTGCCTCTCTGTTCTGCCCTAGTGAGGCCACATCTGCAGTAGTGGGTCCAGTTCTGGTCTGCCCAGTTCCAGAGAGGCAGGGAACTACTGGAGAGAGTCTCTGAACCTGCTGAGAGGCCTGAAGGAAAGGTTAATGCATGGAGTGGGGACAGATGGGATGAGGGCACTGGGGTAGGGGGGCTTGGCTTTGCGTTTAGAAAACACAGACTCAGCTCCAGGATCTGTTCAGAGGAGGGTTTGGAAGTGAAGTGAGGCACAAACCCCCTTCCATCAAGTCCTTTTCCCCTGGGGAGCTGTGGGGTTGTGTCCCCTTGGTGGTGGCTCTGAGAGCAGCTGCGTGCCTCTTACTGACCCATCTTGGTGTGCTTTACCCCAACGCAGCTGCTGGCCTTTCTGCAGGGGCTCTTCACCTTCTACCACCATGGCTATGAGCTTGCCAAGGACTTCAGTGACTTCAAGACAGAGCTGACAATCAGCATCCAGAACGTAAGTGCCACCCGCCCGTGTCACTGTGCCGCCTGCCTGTCGCCACAGCTGTCCTGCAGAGCAAAACAACCTGTTTGGATCAGTTGTGGGTGCAGAGCAGAGCATGCTGGCTCCATGAAGACATCCCTCTTTGAATCTCTGGGGGTTCCCAGCTGACTTCCACTTTAACTTGCAGACAAGGAATCGTTTTGAAGGAACAAGGTCAGAGGTTGAATCTTTGATGAAGAAGATGAAGGAGAACCCTCATGAGCACAAAAACATCAGCCCTTACACCATGGAGGGTTACCTCTACGTGCAGGAGAAACGTAGGTGTGGGATGGTGGAGCTGCCTGCCAGAGCAGTGTGCTGTGGAGGGAGGGGTGTTTTGGGGAAGGTTTCTTGGGATGTGTGGGACAAGGTGGATTCAGCAGGGTACAAAATCTATGGAAGGGAGAAGATGGTTGGAATATTAAGGCGGGAATGTGGGAATCAGGTTGTTCCTGGAAGGTTGAATCACTTCTGGTGCTTGAGAAAAGTCTTTCCCCCGAGTAGAAAAGGGTTAATAGTGCTCAATCTTCTTAAGAAGTCCCAGTGAAACCAGTGGGTCAAATACTGTGTCATGTTAAGTGATGGTTAAACCTAATTATGGCTGGGAGGGTGCTGGAAGCATCCTCATTCTGGGAATAAAAGCTGCGTTTGCTGTGTAGGTCACTTTGGGACCTCCTGGGTGAAGCATTACTGCACGTACCAGAGGGAGACCAAGAGGATCACCATGGTGCCCTTTGACCAGAAGTCTGGAGGCAAAGGGGTGAGTGTGGATTGGCAGTGGGGTTGTGCAAGCTCTCCTGGTGCTCAAAATGACCTGTTTGAGCAAAGTGACACATGTGCCAGAGAAGTGGGTCAGATCTATGCCAGGCTGAGCAGGTGCTCCATGGGGAATTCACTCTGCTCCTTATTTAAAACCACCCCACCCCAGATCTGTGGAGCCTGTCAGCTGGGCTGGTTTCCCAGGTGGACATCCCCTTGGGCACAGCTCTGGTTCATGCTCCAGCTTCGTGTTCCTGGCTGGTGGCTGGGCACAGGTATTTGTGCAGACAAGCCTGCAGCAGCTGCCTCTGAGCTGAGGCTGGAGCTTTCTCCTTGTGCTTCTGGGTCTGTCCTTTATTTGGTTCATTCTGTGTGTGATAGGAGAGACCTTTGAGAGCTAAAGCATGTGAAGCTAGAATCATGGAATTACAGAATGGCTTGGAAGGGAACTTCTTGATCATCAAGTCAAACCATTACCCCAGTGCTGCCAGATCACCACTAAACTATGTCTCTCAGCACCACATCTACACAGCTTTGTGATCCCTCCAGGGATGGGGACTCCACCACTGCCCTGGGCAGCCTGGGCCAGGTCTTGAGAACCCTTTTGGGGAAAAAATTGTTCCTCATGTCCAATCTAAACCTCCCCTGCGGCAACCTGAGGACATTTCCTCTTGTTCTGTCACTTTTCCTTGGGAAAAGAGACCAACTCCAACCTGGCTTCAGTCTCCTTTCAGGGAGTTGTAGAGAGCCAGAAAGTCTCTCCTCAGCATTCTTTTTTCCAGACTGAACAACCCCAGTTCTCTCATCTGTTCCTCACCAGCCCTGTACTCCAGAGCATCCACCAGCTTCGTTGCCCTTCTCTGGACATGCTCCAGCCCCTCAATGTCCTTCTAGTGAGGAGCTCAGATCATGCAGACGCTTGCACGATCCTGGCATGAAATGCTGCCTGTGCTGGAAGACCTCTCTCTCTGCAGATGTTGTTTCCAACCCCCACCAGTCTGGTTCTGTGACCCACAGGGGTGGGCCATTGGAGTGTGGAGCAGCCCTGGGGCTTGTGGTCTCACTGCTGGGCATTTTGGGGGCTGGCTGAAGCAGGCACTGTGGTGCTGCAGGAGGAGATCCCTCACTGATGGATCACGCAGGGCACTGCACATGGCATCAGCCCCTTGTGAACGTGCCTCAGGCTGTGGCTGGAACCTGATATTCCTGGAATTGAAGTGAGGGCATTCCCTGAACGCCAGAGAGCTTGGGAACAGCTCAGTGTCAGCATCATGTAGGACCAAGGGCAGGTAGCCTCTGCTGAACCCTGGGGAGCAGCTCACTCAGATCTGTCTTTCTGGGTCTGTTCTGGGGCTCTGCAGATGTTTCCTGGAAAAATGGTGATGTCAGGGAACAGGTTGGTCAGCCACGGTGCCATCAGGCAGAACACAGAGAGCACAGGAAAGTGCCCATCTCCAGGAACTCCTTCAGAATTCATTTTCTGTTGAGCCGTGGGTGGATTTCTGAAGCCGTGTCTGTGCCGGCAGGACGTGAGCAGGGATTTTTTTCTCCAGCAGAGGACAGCATTGCCTGCAGATCCTGCCGGGATCTCTGCTTGGCTGGTGGGAATCCAGCAGAAGTTGGGTGCAGGCTCCTGGATGGGAGAATGGTTTTGTCGTTGCTTTGTTATACAATAAACATTTTGAGGCGTGTTTGCTCCCGTCGAGAGCTCTGCTCTGCAGAGCCCTGCCAAAAACTCAGCCCGGGGTGAAAATTTGACAGCCAGGTTTGTGCTGCTGCATTGTTCAAGCTGTTGGAAAACAGAGCTGACTTTGGCCAAAAGTCGTGGCCCAGCACTCCCTGCCTGCCCACAGCGGGGGACGCCTGATGCCGAGTGCACAAATTGGATCATCTGCAGCCTGAGAGGAAAGATCCTCCTGAAGGGTTTTGGACTAAACATGTTTACAAGGGTGAGAAGACATGTCCTGGTGTCACAGATATAAATAGACCTTTCCAGCAGGCTGATATTGCCAAATCTGCCCAGGTTGGAACATGCTCATGGAAAGTGCAGTGGGTGCTGGCTTGGTTGTTCTTGGTCTCGTGGGAGGTGTCCCTGCCCGTGGCAGGGGGTTGGAACTGGATGATATTTAAGGTCCTTTTTAACCCAAACCATTCTGTGATTCTATGAATCTTCTCTACAGCTCTCTGAAAAGAGGTTGCAGTGAGGTGGGGATTGGTCTCTTTTGCCTTGTATCAGGTGACAGAAGGACAGGAAATGGCCTGAAATTGTGCCAGGGGAGGTTTGGTTGCAGATTAGGAACAGTTTCTTTGCTGCTGGAGTGTTCAGGCATTGGAACAGGCTGCCCAGGGAGGTGGTGGAGTTCCTCTCCCTGGAGGTGTTCAAGAACCATGTGGCCATGGCACCTGGGGACATGGTTAATGGCTGTGGTGGTGTTGAGTTGGCAGTTGGACTCGATGATTCATATATTCACTGAATGCTTTGGGTTGGAAGGGACCTTAAAGATCATCTAGTTCCAACCCCCTGCCATGGGCAGGGACACCTTCCACTAGAGCAGGTTGCACAAAGCCTCATCCATCCTGGTCTTGAACACCTCCAGGGAGAGATCATCCACAGCCTCCCTGTTCCAGTGTCTCACCACCCTCACTGTAAAGAATTTCTTCCTAATCTCCAGTCTAAATCTGCCATTCTCAAGCTTCGATCCATTCCTGTCACTACAAGCCCTTGATCTTGGATGATCTTGGAAGCCTTTTCCAACCAAAGCAGTTCTGTGACTGTCTGATCTGTGGTTTTGTCTCTTCCCAGGGAGAAGATGAGGCTGTGACCCTCAAATCCTGCATCCGACGGAAAACAGACTCCATTGAGAAGAGGTTTTGCTTTGATGTGGAAGCTGTTGACCGGTGAGTGGTGAGGGGCACAAGAGCCTTGGTACCTGCAGCTGGGGTCCCAAAGGGTGCACACAGCAGGGGATACACCAGCCACGCCTGGGGAAAGGTTGTAGTCATCTGTACTTGGCTTTCCTGAGTGCTTCTTATGTAGTTTGTGAGCTTCTCTTCTCCTTTGGTTGCTTCATGAATGAGAAGAGTTAGTCCATGGAGACCTGCTTCTCCCTGGTGCTTCAGGCAGGTGCTCTCAGGATGTCCAGTCAGTGCTTTGGTTTACAAGGTGCTGAGTTTACCCAAGTCTCCCCAATTTTGCTGGTGCTTCAGCACTTTGGTAGGCCTGGCCACATCAGATGATTTCTGTGGGAGTGGAGAAGATGCTCCACGAGGGGTTAGGCAGGAAAATGATGCCTCTTTCCAGTGCTTTCTCAGTTTTCCTGCTGGAGAGAGGCTGTTGCTGCTCCACTGTGGATGGGTGATAATGGAAATCTGCTTGCACCTCTGGATGTGTGCATCTCAGGGAACCTCACAGCATCCCAGCATGGTGAGGTTGGAAGAGACCTCTGGAGATCATCCAGTCCAACCCCCCTGCTAAGGCAGGGGCACCCACAGCAGCTTGCCCAAGGTTACAATGGCCAGGGGGGATTGGAATCTCTCCAGAGAAGGAGACTCCACAACCTCTCTGGGCAGCCTACTCCAGGGCTTCAGCACCTTCACACCAAACAACTTTCTACTCCTGTTCAGATGGAACTAACTGGGTTCCAGTTTGTGCCTGTTGCCCTTTGGCCTGTTACTGGGCACCGTTGACAAGAATCTGGCCCCAAGCATTTGCCCTCTACAGGTCCTTTAGCTCTTGCAGATGCCCTCTCAGGCTGCTCTTCTCCAGACTCAACAGCCCCACAGCTCTCAGCCTTTCCTCCTCACAGAGATGCTCCAGGCCCCTCAGCATCTTTGGAGCCTCCACTGGACTCTCTCCAATATTTCCCTGTCTGTCTTGAACTGGGGAGCGTGGAGCTGGATGCAGTACTCCAGCTGTGGCTTCACCAGGGCAAAGTAGAGGCGGAGGAGAACTACTCTTGACCTGCTGGTTTCTCCTGAAGGAGTGAAACCCTTTCTGCTGGGATTTCTCATGCAGCTGCTGAGCAAGGAGACCCTGGTATCTAAGGAGCATTCCACAGGGCTGTCCTATAGAAACAGGAAATCCAGGCTGGAGTTACTGCTCCAAGTGGAATTAGTCACTGCCTGGGATCCCCCTTGCTGCAGGAAGCTCACATGGTTTACAGAAGTTGTCTCCAAAATCCCTGGCTGCCTGTGCTCCTCCTCAGATTGTGTGCCTCCTCATCTTCCAGTTGTCCTCTCCTCTCTGCTGGCCACGGCAGGAATGCCCAGGAGGTGCTAGGACACCCCCAGATCCTCAAGCCCCAAGATGTGGAATCTCTCTGGAACAACCCCAGCTACTGCTCCCTTGCCAGCCTGGGGCAGGGAGGGGTTGTGGCAGTGGTGCTCTACTGGTGTTGGCTGAGGGGTGAGATAACCTTGGGCTGCCTCCTGCTTGCTGGAGTTCTGTTCTCCTCCAGAAAGCTGCCAGCTTTTTCCTGACACAGGGATTTTGGTGTTTTAAAACTTTTTTTTTCCCCCCTCTGCCCTGAGGATATCTCTTTTTAATGTGAAAATCAAAATCCAGCTGGGAGGAGGAGCAGCCAGCCACCACAAGAGTTTGCTCCACAGCAGCTGAACCTTGCCTTGGTGTCTGCAGCCTGCTAGGCACGGGATCAAGAGCTGCTCCAGAAATCTGCCTGCTCAGGGTAAATAATGGCAGGGGAGTGGCAAAGGAGGGGAAAGCTGAGAAATTCCTCATCTCATGTCCACATTCCTGCTCTGCAAGAGAGGACAGCTGGAGCAGAAACATAAAATGAAAGGCTGCTTCCCACCCCAGCACAAAGGCAAATCTCAGTTCTCCAGGGTCAACAGCCCCCTCGCCTCACTGAACCCACAGACATTTCACTTCCTGCTCCAATATTGCATCTCCTCTCCCATGACAGCTGTGCAGCTCCTCAAGCTCTGCCTGTGCTAGCTCGCAAGGTGTTGTAGCATCCTACAGCAGTAAGGTGTGGTGGAGCTCCAGTGGCACAGACCCCAGAGCACAGCCTGGAGGTGGCAGCCTCAGCTGGTCCTTCTTTGGCTGTCTTCACCTGCACAGAGCTGGGCTGGTTGTCAGTGCTGCATTTTGGGAAGTTGGTGAGCCTGAGACAGGAGCTGCAGGCCTGGAGCTTTCTAAGTGACAGCCAGAGGTGCTGGGGCTGGTTAGAGGGGGAGAGGTCTGGGCTGTCCCCTGCAAAGCTCATTCAGCCAAACTCAGCTGATCTGCTCACTGCTGCCTTTTCCTGTTGTCACAGAATCTCAGCACGGGGTTTGAAAGAACTTCTGGAGATCTCCTAGTCCTAGAATCTCCTGGCTGGAGAGGACTTTAAGGTGGAATAACACCACAAACTAACGTTTTCCTGTAACAACTGTTAGCCCACATCCTTCAGCTCCTTAACCAAATCTCTGGTGACAGGAGCCCCCACAGCAGCTTGCCAAGCATCACATTGGCCAGATGGAGTTGGAAGCTCTCCAGAGAAGGAGACTCCACAACCTCTCTGGGCAGCCTGCTCTAGGGCTCCAGCACCCTCAAAGGGTGTCCAGTAAGGAGATGCTGAAACTCCTGGTGCTGAAGACTGGAAACTTGTGGTACCAGTGTTTGTAACAGGTCTGAGAAAGTCCTGACACTGCATCTGCCAATAGTTCTGAGGGGCTGGAGTGCATTCAGAGAAGGTGAAGAGTCTGGAGAACAGGGCTGGTGAGGAGCAGCTGAGGGAACTGGGTTTGGTTAGTCTGGAGAAGAGGAGTCTGGGGCAGACCTCATTGCTCCCTGCAGCTCCCTGAAAAGAGGTTGGAGCCAGGTGGGGCTTGGTCTCTTTTTGCTAGTATCAAGTGATAGAAGGAGAGGAAATGGCCTCAAATTGTGCCAGGGGAGCTTTAGGTTGGATATGAAGAAAATTCTTTGCTGCAAGAGTGTTCAGGCATTGGAATAGATTGCCCAGGGAGGTGGTGGAGTCACCATTGCTGCAAGTGTTCAAGAACTGTGTGGACATGGCACTTGGGGACATGGTTAACGGCCATGGTGGTGTTGGGTTGATGGTTGGACTGGATGATCTCAGAGGGCTTTTCCAACCCAAACAAGTCTGTGATTCTGTGATTCAGTGTGGGAAGCTCAGAGCATTGCTTTTGCTGTTTTACTGCTTTGTTACAGCAAAATGCACCCTAGAATGGTCCTCTCCTGTCTGCCTGGAGCACGTTCTGGGTGATGGATGTCTTGTGGTACTGCTAAAGCTCTTTCTTTCATAACTAAATTTATTTGCAGTCTCTCTGCATTAAATCAGTTTTGTAAACAAGGTGAGCAGGGATGACAGACAGTGTCTTACCGAATGAGCCTTAGGAGGAGGAGGAGGAAGAACATCTCATTTGGCTGATGACAAAGGCTTTGTGATTTAGGGTAATGTAGGTCATCGCTGCGGGCCAGGAGCAAAGTGCTTCTATTACCAGTTGGGAGCAGGAGATAATCAAAATCTGGGGGCTTTGCCTCTCCTGGCTGTTGGTAAAGGCAGTGAAGCCTCCAGGGAAGGCCATTCCCCTGGGCTGTTGGCAGTGTGCTTGGCCAGGCAGCGTGGTGGTTGGCATGGCGCTGGGTGAGCTGCGAGGCACCTGCCAGAGCATTTCCCTCAGCAGATGGTTTGCAGCAGGTAGGTGGCTGACCTTGCTCTAGGGACACTTTTTGCAGATCTGCATCTTTCTTTCTGACTGCAGCAAGGGCTCTCTCCCTGCTCCTGAGCTCTGGGTGGCTGGTGGCCACCCCACCTCTGTTGGTGTTCCCCGCGGGTGGTTGGCGCCAGGCTTTGGACAGCACATGTGAGACAACTTGTACTTGTTCCTCTGCTGGTGTCAGCTTTCCAGTGACCTTTTAAACAAAGCAACTCGTGGGGTTTTCACAGGCAGCCAGCAGATGAAGCTTGTTCCTCCTTTGACTGGCACAGAGGCCCTGCCGAGCGTGCTGCTGATGGTTAGACAGACCATGCTCTGAGCTTGACGTGGACAGCTGAGCCCTTCTCAGCTCAGGAACCAACCCCCCCTCCATTGCCATCTTTTCTCACCTGCATTTTGGGCTCCCATCTGACTGCACCAGCTCCCCATGACTGTGTGGTCTGGTCTAGGGGGGAGCAGCAGTGTGGGTGGATGCACTGGGGCTCCAAACCTCTCCATGTGTTCAACCAACCCCCCTCGGCCCTCAGCCCCTCTTATTGCTCTTCTCTTGTGTTGTCTCATCCAGCAGTTGAGATCCGTCTCGCTGTGATAAACTGCTGCAGGTCTTGAAAGTTCTTATCTCTTTCTGTTGCTTTCATGATTTGTTTGTTTTGTTGGAAGAAGGAGAAGCTATTGGACTTTCTTCTCATCTCCTCTGCCTTGCTTAGTCATAGCTCCCCCATAGCAGGCTGTTTGTCACAAAAAACTGAGATATTGAGAAAATTCAAATTTCCTGTGTGGTCTGGTATGGAAAAAAAGCTCTTTTGGTTTTTTGATGGTAGCGTACTGGAAATAGACCTTCTTGAGAAGTGTTTACCATGGTCTGCTCTGGTTTCACCCTCCTGCATCCACTCTGCGTGCAGATCCTGATCACAAAATGTCCCTCTTTCTCCCCTGCAGCCCAGAAGAAAGCAAAGAGATTTAGTGCCTGGAGGTAGACATGGTTGATGCAGCATCTAATAGTCACAGAATCCCAGCATGGTGGGGCTGGAAGGGACCTCTGGGGATCATCCAGTCCAAACACACTGCTAAAGCAGGGGCACCCACAGCAGCTTGCCCAGCATCACAATGGCCAGCTGGGGTTGGAAGCTCTCTAGAGAAGGAGACTCCACAGTCTCTCTGGGCAGCCTGCTCCAGGCCTGCAGCACCCTCACAACAAACAACTTTCTCCTCCTGTTTAGATGATCCCTCCTGGGTTCCATTTGGTGCCCATTGCCTCTTGTCCTGTCTCTGGGCACCACTGAGAAGAGCCTGGCCCTAGCCTCTTGCCCCCCACAGGTCCTTTAGCTCTTGCTGAGCATTGAGCAGATGCTCTCTCAGGTTGCTCTTCTCAGCAGCCTCAGGTCCCTCAGCCTCCCCTCAGTGAATCCCCAGATCCCTCATCTTGTTTCCCACAGACGTTCACATCTGTTCCTCCTGGATATCAGAGCTAGGAGGGCATTGGGTTGGACTCAGTGACCTTAAAGGTCTCTTCCAACCAAAAGAGTTGTATGATTCTGTGACATCCTGCTGTCCACATAAAAGAATCTTGGGGCTGGTGTGGGTGGAGGAGGCAGAGGAGGTGCCTCCAGCCCATGTCCCTTTTCATGCCAAGGCTCCGGGAGGGGTGGGAGCTACCCGAGGGCAAAATCCAGTGCTGAGGCCCATTTGTGTGTTGGGTGGGGGAACAAAGACAGATGTGTTTGGTTTATCTGTTGAAAGAGGGGGTCAGAGCAGGGTCTTCCTTATCTCAGGCTCCCCACTGAACGATGGAGATATCTCTAATCTAAGGAGCACACTTCTGGAGTCGGTTGATCTTGAAGGAACCGTGGAGAAGCAGGGGCTGGCCACAGGCAGGCAGCCCTGGCAGGATGTTGGTTCAGCACCAAGCCTCCTACCTGACTCTTAGACACAAGGCACCCCCAGGGTGTCCTCCAGCTGAATGATGAATGAGGTGGAATGCAGAGGGTGCAGCTTGAATTTCTCCCGAGCAGGAGGACCTGGGTCCTGCTGAGGGTGGTGGTGCAATGGGCGCCTTGGCAGCTGAGGGCGGTGGGAGGGGAGGCTGAGCAATTTGCCATGTAAATGAACCTTTAAGTCAGCCTCACAGCCCCTCCCCGCATGCTGTGAAGGAGTTTGGCTTTGATGTGGAGCCCAAAGAGTTGTTATCTGCTGGGAGGCAGAACAAACATCTTGGTCTTATCACCTCTGTGCCCTGTGTGTGAGGGAGCCTGGCACGCCCCATGCTGCTGTGGTTTCCCAAGGACCTCCTTGCTCTGCCGGGAGGCCACTGCCAAGTTCACCACCACTAAATGCTTTAACTCCAGCCAGAGAGACACAGATCCCAGTATTTCTCTTCCTAGAGTCTCCCTGGTTGAGCCGGAGCCCTTCCAGGGCTTTCTGCTGGAGACACCTGGCAGCAGCAGCACATACTCAGAGCATTCTTTCAGTCAGAGGAGACCTCCAAGTCCAGCCCTTAACCTACCACCACCATTAAACCATGGCCCCAGGTGCCATGTCCACGTGTTTCCTGTACACCTCCAGAGATGGGGGACTCCACCACCTCCCTGGGCAGCCTGTTCCAATGCCTGACCACTCTTGCAGCACAGAAATTGTTCCTCACGTCCAAGTTAACCCTGCCCTGGCACAATCTCAGGCTAAAGCCCTGCTTGAAAGCAGGTGCAGCAGAGAGCTGTGGTCACCCCAGGAGCAGCCTTCTCCTGCCATGGAGGAAGGATTTGCTGCCAGCTCCTCAGCTCCAGGGACTTCTCCTGGACCTCTTTGTCCCTGCAGAAGAGGGAGCTTTTTTGAGTGTTTGGAAGAGATTTGGTGTTGGATGTTGAACGTTTTCTTTCTGACATGGGGTGATGGTTTAAGTGGTTTCCTCTTCCCTTCCAGACAAGTAAACTTCCAAACCACTAAGCTGGTGACTATGGACTGAGTCACCAATGGGATTAGTGGAGATCAAACACATCTGTCTGGTTTACTTGGACCTGGGCTGGTTGCAAGCCTCAATGCATGGCTTCTGCTGGTGGAACAGTGCTGAGCTGTGGTGTCTATGCCGAAAGCATCAAGATGTGAGCCACTGTGTGCTCAGGTGGCCAAGCAGGCCACAAGCATCCTGGTCTCTATCAGCAACAGTGTGGTCAGCAGGAGCAGGACAGTGATTGTCTCCCTGTACTCAGCACAAGGGAGATCACACCTTGAATCCTGGGTTCAGTTTTGGGCTCCTCATTCCAAGAAGGACAGGGGGCTGGAGTGGGTCCAGAGAAGGGCAACAAAGCTGGTGAAGGGTCTGGAGAACAGGGCTGGTGAGGAGCAGCTGAGGGAACTGGGGGTGTTCAGTGTGGAGAAGAGGCTGAAGGGAGAGCTTATTGCTCTCTAACAACTCCCCGAAAGGAGGTTGGAGTGAGGCAGGGGTTGGCCTTCTCTTCCAGGGAAAAAATGATAGGACAAGAGGAAATGGCTTCAAAAAGTTCTAGGGGGCATTAGGTTGGACATGAGGAACAATTTTTCCCCCCAGAAGTGTTGTCAAGCCCTGGAACAGGCTGCTCAGTAAGTTCTCAGCTGATGACATGACCCTTGGGAGCCCAGCCTTGGCTTCCACCCTCTGCAGCAGGGTCCTCTCCTAGGCAAATACAGAACCACACCTGAAGCTGTGCAGATACTCTCCATGGTGTTCAGTCCATCCCAGCCTCTGTGGTTATGCCTATCAGAGCCAGATCATTGGCTTTTAACTCCTCCTATGGGAAGACCAGTCCAGGGCTGGGCTTTTGCATAGTGGCAGTGGTGGTGGCGTCAGCCCCGGGGTGAGGGCTGGGCTGATGTTGTCCCCTGGCTCCTCATGCTTTATTTGCAGGCTCTTGGACCTATTCTTTCTTCTCATTAATGAGCAAACCCAGAGCAGCTGACACTGCTGGTGTATGATAATGACAGGGGTAGCAGGACCAGGTGGTGCAGGATGGAGCACCCTGGGGCACCCCAGGAGTCCTGGCAGTGCTCCTTTCCCTCAAGGGTGCTGACAGGAGCATGTGGAGCAGCATCACAGACTATCAGTTAGCTGCAGTAGAACATCATCAACTTTACTGCATAAGGCAGCAGTGTGTGGATGTGGCCAGGGGAGTGATACAGCCATGCTGGCACCAACCTCTTGGGGATGAAATCCTTCACACAGCAGAAGGTTCCCATCGTGAGCTGGTGCTTGTGGTGGTGGTAGGACATGGGGGCTGGGATGTGAGGTTCTGCTGCTGGCTTGCTTGCCTTCTTTGCCTTCTCCTGACATTGCATGGACATGCTTAGCCCAAGTGCAGGCGAGATGTCTGGCTGGAAGCCAGGGGAGGGATTTGCCATCCAGCTCACCTGCACTAAACCCACCCAAAATGTGTGGTGACTGCTGGAGGCCTTCTCTGCTCCTCGTTAGGACCTGCAGGGCCATCCCTGGAAGCTGCTGAAGTTTGGCTGTGGGAAGAAGGTTGCCTGCCCTCCCTCCCTCTGGTGGGAATTTTCTCTCTGGCACCTTTGCTTTCCATCCTGCAGCTTATTGATGACCTTGCCTTTGTCTCCCCAGCCCTGGCGTGATCACCATGCAGGCGCTCTCAGAAGAGGACCGCAGGCTGTGGATGGAGGCGATGGATGGCCGGGAACCGGTGAGCAGGCAACTGAGCACAAAACCTCTGCACAAAATCTGGGGCAGCTTCCTGTAGCCTGGGGCAGGTGGCTGCCTGCTGAGCAGAGCTGCAGCCATGGGGCAGCTCCTGCTGCTTGCCAAGAGAAGAGTTTTAATCCCTTGGTTAAATATTTGAGGTAATACTGTATCTCCTGTGCTTGGGTTGCTTGGAGGTGTGGTGGGAAGGAGGAGGAGGAGAAGGGTAGGCTTGGCCAGCACAAACATGCTGCTGTGCTGTGCTGTGCTGGAAGGAAAACGTGGCAGGAAGAGGAGTGGAAGGAAATGCACAGGAGATTTGCAGGGCTTTTGGAGTCCTGCAAGCTCTTCTCAGGCTGTGCCAGGGGAGGTCCAGGTTGGATATTAGGAAAAATGTCTTCTCAGAGAGGGTTCTCAGGTGCTGGACCAGGCTGTCCAGGATGGTGGTGGAGTCCCCATCCCAGGAGGTGTTCAAAAGCCACGTGGATGTGTTGCTGAGGGACATGGTTTAGTAGTGGTGGTGGTTTAGCAGTAATTCTGCCTCCACGGCATTGAAATACAGAATCACAGCATGGTTGGGGGTGTTGGAAGGGACCTCTGGAGATCATCCAGTCCCACTCTGCTGCTAAAGCACCCACAGCAGCTTGCCCAGGATTGCAAGGGCCAGGGCAGGTTGGAAGCTCTCCAGAGAAGGATCCACAACCTCTCTGGCAGCCTGCTCCAGGCCTCCAGCACCCTCACACCAAACAACTTTCTCCTCCCTGTTCAGGTGGAACCTTCTGGGTTCCAGTTGGTGCCCATTGGCCCTTGTCCTATCTGCCCCATCCTCTTGGTCCCTGTCCTTTAGCATTGAGAAGATGTGTTGGGATTATGAGCTCTAGGTGAGTGATTGGACCTTATGATCCCAAAGCTTCCATGACTCTGGTAGCTGTTCCTGGGTCTTCTAGGGAAGAGCAGGTTTTGGGTGAGCTGAGGAGCGTGGGCCCTGATCTGCATACTCAGTGACAGCCTCCGTGCTGCTGCCTTCCTCCTGCTGTGTCAAAGCTGCTGAGGCTTCCTCATCTCTGCAACAGGTCATGGAGAGCTTCAGAAAGCTCATCATTGTGTTCTTTTATTCTTTAATGCTTCAGCTGGTTCTGACTGAGCTTCCTTGGAGGGATGGTGGTGTGGCCCTGCCTGGGTTTGGTGTCCATCCATGAGTGGCAATCCTAGCACCACCATTCAGCCTTCATATGGTCACCAGGACTGGGCTGAGGACCTCTGTGGTTCCAGCACCAACCTCTGGTTCCAGTGTGCAGGCTGTATTGTTCTCTCCTAACTGGACTTCTGCCTTGATTCTAGTAGCACCTGGAGACAGGATATTTTCAGTTTCTTCAGAACAAAAAAAAGTGATGTTCTCACTCTTGGTCTTGAATCAAGCCTTGTCCTCCTCTCTCAGCCTGTTCACCTGCTTCTCACCACCTCAGCTCCACTGAGAACTGTGCTTGCAAGAGTGCCCAACCCATGCAGCAGCATCAGGAGCTGTATGGATACCATCATCTGGTTGCATTTTGACCTGCTGATGGGATCTGGCACATCAGCAGAGCCTGCCCTGTAGGATCAGGTAGCAGAAGTGCAGCCTGGTTTTGGGTGCTTGTCAAGTGCTACAGGTGTGAAAGGTGCTGTGAAGCAACCAGCTGCAGGAGCCACCTGGATTATCCTGTTTGGGGATCTGGTTGTGTGAACTCCTCCAAAGCCACAGAGGCCTTCGTGCTGCCGCCTGCGTGGTTCTGCTGCTCCCTATTGTGCCCATCAGCTCTGGGGGACTTGCTCATCCAGCACAGCAGGGAGGGTTGCTGTGCTTCATGCAACACCTCCTGGCTCCTCACTGATCATGGCCTTCAAACCCAGCCTCCAGGTGTGCTGTGGGAGCCATGGGAATGAAGCCCTGCTGCAGATGGATCCAAGAGGCGTTTGACTGGTGAAGATGATGGGTGTTGACGGATGAGGTGGCTCCTTGTCCTCACTTATCCTCCTCCGTTCACCAGAAGTGGAGTTGTTGCTCTGTTCTGGTTGGATTCTTATCTCTCTACACCAGGGTGTGGGATGTTACCTGCTCCTTGAGCAAGAGACAAGGATTTAATCTTTGGACTCCTAGAAACATCCATTCCCTGCTCTGACTCTATTTGTGGAAGCAGAAAGCCCTGCTGGAGTCTGCTTCCCTTTGGTGGGGGTTAAAGGTTTGAATGTTAAGAGTACATGAAGAAGAATGTGGCCAGCAGGACAAGGAATGTTCTCCAGCCCCTCTGCTCTGCTCTGCTCTGCTCTGGTGAGGCCATGTCTACAGTATTGGGTTCAGTTTTGGGCTCCCTAATTCAAGAGAGGCAGGGAACTACTGGAGAGAGTCCACTGGAGGCTGCAAAGATGCTGAGGGGCCTGGAGCTTCTCTGAGGAGGGAAGGCTGAGAGCTGTGGGGCTGTTGAGCCTGGAGAAGAGCAGCCTGAGAGGGGATCTGCTCAATGCTCAGCAAGAGTGAGGGCCAAGAGGATTGGGCCAGACTCTTGTCAGCAGTGGCCACAGGACAGGAGGCAGTGAGCACAGCCTGGAACCCAGGAGGTTCATGCAGAGAACTGTGTTTGGTGTGAGGGTGCTGGAGGCCTGGAACAGGCTGCCCAGAGAGGTTGTGGAGTCTCCTTCTCTGGAGAGCTTCCAGCCTCCCCTGGCCATTGTGATGCTGGGCAAGCTGCTGTGGGTGCCCCTGCTTGAGCGGGGAGGTTGGGGTGGATGATCTGCAGAGGTCCCTTCCAACCCTACCATGCTGGAATCCTTGGAATATCAAGTGTGGGAAAGGCTGGCAGAGTGGGGACAGCAATTGTGTGCAGGCTGGGGGGCAGGTAGTGAGGGCTGGAGCTGGTTCCTTAATTTGTGATGAACAAACTCACCCCAAGTGTTGCGCTGTGCTGCAGCGAGGTCTAAACATAGCTCCTGGGCTGCCTTAGCCAAGACATTTGTCACAACTTGAAATGATTTAGGCTGTGTCTTGCAGTCAGAGCAGTCTCCAGATAGCTATCATCAAGCTGTTAACTCTTCATACTTGTTACTAGCTTGGCTAAAACCTGATGTTGGCTTTGGGGTTTCTTTCATGTTGCAAGAGGTTGGAAGCAGAAGGCAGCAGCTCCAGGAGAGTGCAGTTGCCTTCCTTTTTGTCACAATGCTCAGGAGAAGTTTCCTGTGGTTTATCTGCACCAGGTTATGGATGGTGGAGGACAGAGTGCTTCTGAGACTTGGCTGGAGCTCGAGTGGAGCACCAGGGCTGCACCAGCTCCTGGTGGTGGCTGTGGTAGGTTGATGGATTAAGAGAGGCACTAATGAGGAGGTTTGTTTGGAGGCAAGGAGCTGAACAAGAGAAGTGCTTTAGGAAGATTCTGGCTTTGCTTGCCAAGGCTGCAGCAGGCATGCCAGGCAAGGAGAGATGGTGGTGGCTCCTGCTGGTACCTTCTGAGCAGGTTGCTGAGCAGGTTGTTCTCCACCTGTGTGAGAGGGTGCATGAGGAAGAGTGTGAGCAGCAGGCCAAGGGAGGTTCTCCTATTCTGAGGCAACAGGCACAAACTGAAACCCAGGAGGGACCATCTGAACAGGAGGAGAAACTTCTTTGGTATAAGGGTGCTGGAGCTCTGGAGCAGGCTGCCCAGAGGCTGTGGAGTCTTCTTTTCTGGCTATTGTGATTCTAGGCAAGCTGCTGTGGGCCCCCCTGCTTTAGCAAGAAGGTTGAACTGGATGATCCCCAGAGGTCCCTTCCCACTCCCACTGTGCTGGGATTGTGTGGTGCAGAAGTGGTATCCTGGGCTTGAAGTGTTTGGGGCATGACAAATTCTCCAGGAGAACAAAATCTCACTGCATGAGGGTGCACAGAGGGTTAAGGATATGAGACAAGTCAGGTCACATCCCTCCTGAGCTGTGCTAATCCCTTGTCCATAACCTGGGGTGGTGACAGAGAAGTTAGTGCTGAGCTGCAGATGCAGCAGGCTGGGATCCTGGGAGAGGAGATGAGAGGTGGATGGACGTGGGCTGAGCTGCTGTGCTCCTTGTGTCACGCTGCCCATTGCTGGGTTTGCTTGAGTTGGCATTTTTGTGCTTTCAAGCAGCCCAAGTCTATCAAACACAATCAGGACTTCATGGTGGGCTTGGTTCTGGGAGTCCTGCTCGGCCAGGGCATGATGGGCTGGGCATGAGCAGTGGGTCTGGGATCCCTTGGTGTCCTCACTGCCTGGGGAGCAGAGGTTCTGGTGCTGATGGGCAGCACAAAATGGAGCAAGGTGGCCTGGGGAAGGACCTGTGGCCACTCTCCACTAGATGGCAAGCTGAGATCAGCCCTCTCGTTGCACTTGTGCTCTGGTGGGTTTCACCAGCCCTCCTCTGCCCCCCACAAAAAGGCTCTATGGGGGTGCAGGGCTGCCCTTGCTTAGCCACCTGTAGGGCTGTGGGTCTGGAGAGCGACGTGACCCAGAGGTTGAGCTGCTTGTGCCTGCCACCCAGCTCTGGCTGTGCTTTATGGGGTGGGGAATGTGCTCCTTCACCAGTTCTGTCCCCACACCTGCCACAGCCTAAAAGCAGAGCTGCTTCCCTCCTCCCTTCCTCTGTCTTCCCTCTTGTGCTGCTGCCCCAGGGTGAGCAGCTAATTATTTTGATGCTTAATCATGATGAGAGCAGACCTGCAAATCTCGTAGAATTTCTACTCCCTGGCCAGGGGGATCCTTCCCTGTCCTCCTGTCCTTCCATGGCCCCTAGGCCTGAGGCTGGATGTTTCTGTGGTGACCACTGCCACCATCTTCTGTCACTCCAGTTTGGACCTGGAGGTTTGTTGGGCAGATGCTAGGGGACAAACACATAGAGGAGCAGCTGAAGGAGCTGGGGCTGTTCAGCCTGGAGAAAAGGAGCCAGAGACCTTCTGGCTCTCTACAGCTCCCTGAGAGGTAGAGCTTGGTATCTTCTCCCAAGGAACAAGTGACAGAAGAAGAGGAAATGGCCTTAGATTATCCCAGTGAAGGTTTAGGTTGAACACAAGGAACAATTTTGTCCCCAGAAGGGTTGCCAGGACCTGGCCCAGGCTAGTGATGGAGACCCCATCCCTGGAGGGGTCTCAAGGCTGTGTAGATGTGGTGCTGAGGGACATGGTTTAGTGGTGACCTGGCAGTGCTGGGTTAATGCTCAGACTCCATGATCCTAAAGGTCTCTTGCAGCTGAAGTTACACTGTGATTCCATGATTCTGTGGCCAGCAGCTCTCCACCCCACCTCTGGCCTGCTGGCCATGGGATGGACTCTTCCCTGTGGCATTTCCCCCCTTTGGGGTCTCCAGTGGTTCCTCCAGATGGCCTGTGTGGTGCCAGGTGCTGTGACCCTTTGCAAGCTCAAAGGCTGCAGGCAGTGGGATGACACTCACCTTTGCATCCCAGCACCATGGGGTTGGAAGGGACCTCTGGACACCATCCAGGCCAACCCCCTGCTAAAGCAGGGGCACCCACAGCAGCTTGCCCAGCATCACAGTCATAGAAATCACAGAGTGGCTTAGCTTCGAAGGGACTTCAGTGATTATCTACTCCAACGTCCAGGTGAGTTTGGAATGTCTGCAGAGAAGGAGGTCCCAACCACCACACCACAGCCCTGGGCCTTGCCCCTCATCCTCTCTCACCATCCACCAGCTGTTGGGTGCTGCTGGAGCTTGTGGTGCTGCTGCTCTGGAGATGTGGTGTTGTGTTTGGTAGCAAAGCCCAGGGGCAGCCCCTGGCCCAGCCTTGCATTCCTGCCCGACCAGCAGCACCTTGGCCTCCTCCTGTACTGCTTCTGGGAATTCTTTCTGAAATTGTTTTTCGTTTCCCTTGTCTAATTATCCAAAATGGTGAGAGATTTATTTCCCAGTGGAAATTACGTCTTTTGAACTGGGTCCAGGGCTTTCAACCTCAGCATTCCTCTCATTTTGGCTCAGGCAGAAAAGGAATTAGCTTGCAGGACTTGGTCTCAGTGCTCGCGCTGCTGCGGGGGGACTGCTGGGCACCAGCCTCACACCTTCCCAACCTCCTCCTGCTCTGCTGGGGCTTGCTGCAAGCTGCAGATCTGCTGCATCCCTGGAATTCATTTCATCTCTGGATTCTCGCTGCTGTTCTCTGGAGCAGGGTGCCCAGGGAGGTTGGGAATATTCCCTCCCTGCAGGCGTTCAAGGCCAAAGCGGATGACAGCTTGGGCTGCCTGCTCTCTGGTGCTACCTGGAGTCTCTGTTCCTGGCAAGGACTTGGAGTAGATGATCTCTGAGGTCTCTTTGAACCTAAGGCATTCTGTGTGTCTGTGATCTCCATTGCCCTCGTTGGGGCCACCAGAATGACCAGAGGACTGGGAGCTCTGCCACATGAGAAGAGGCAGACAGAGCTGGGTTTGTTCAGACTCCAGGAGAGAAGACTTAGGGGAGACCTCACCTTCATGGGCCAGTACATAAAGGGTGGCTACCAGGAGGATGGAGATTCCCTTTGTACAAGGAGTCCCATGGAAAAGACCCCTTGGTGATGGGGACAAGTTACTGCTGGGCAGATCCCCACTGGACTCCAGCAGAAAATGTTTCCCCATGAGAACAGTTGGACACTGGAATCGTCTCCCAAGGGAAGTGGTGGAGTCCCCTACACTGGACAGCTTTAAGACTGAGTTGGCAGGGTGCTGGGCCAGCTCATTTCAACTCTCCTGTTAGCTAGGAAGGTTTGACCAGTTGGTCTTTGGAGTCCTTTCTAACCTGGCATTCCAGGATTCATTTTCTTCTGTCGGTTTTGGTGCTGCCCTCTTTGTCTCTTCAGCTGAATGTGTCCAGCAGAACTTGTGAACCCTCTTTGATGGAGATGGGGACCAGGGGCATGTCCTCAGGATGTGCTGCTGCACTAGCATCTGGCAGGGAACCAGCCACTTGCATTACTGGTAGTCCCAGCATGGTGGGGTTGGAAAGGACCTCTAGAGATCATCCAGTCCAACATCCTCGCTAGGGGTGCCCATAGCAGGATCACAATGGCCAGGTGGGGTTGGAAGCTCTCTAGAGAAGGAGACTCCACAGCCTCTCTGGGCAGCCTGCTCCAGGGCTCCAGCACCCTCACACCAAAGGAGTTTCCCCTCCTTTCAGATGGACTGGTGTCGGCAGAGCCTTTCTCTGAAGGCTGTGGCTGTAAATTGGTAGTCAGTGAGAAAAGGGAGTTAGTAAAGGGAGTTAGTAGAGAACAGTCTTTGCCCAGAACACCTTCTGGCTGCAGGTGGTGGTCTTTGGATGTTTTTCTTGCATGGAAGAGGTGGCCAAGGTGTTGGAGAGATCATCGTGTTGGCTCTTCTGGGGCTCTCTAGGGCTTGGTCTCTTCAGCATGTTTCCTTACAGCTTTTTCCCTGCTGATGTCTGTAGCCCCTTGGACCCTAGATGAGTCTTCCTGTGGGCTCTCCAGAGAAGATGCTTCTTTGGTTCTGCTTTACCTTGCAGCTTTTCCATGGCCTTTGTCCTTTCTGGGTTTGTTTGCTTATGGCAAATTCTTTCTGTTCTGTTTTTCATGTCCTGGGGCATTCCAGTTGCTGCTTCTCCACCTCCCTGTGTGTCTGTGCTGAACAGGACATTCTTCTTTCCATCTCTGGGTTTCTATTGTTTGCTTTTCCTCTTCACCTCTAATCTTCTCCCCAACCCAGACAACCCAGTGAACTTTCCCTGAACTGGAGCTGCAGTCTCACACCGCCTGGGAGCATCCCAGCTGCCTCCAACAGCAGCAAGATGCTGTCTCCATGGAGCTACAACATGTTCTGAGCCTCACTGTTGGCTCAGCAGCAGAACCTGGCCCAGTGCAGCTCCTCCTTTGTCTTTTTGATGTCCAACCTCTCAAGATTTTTTTTTTTCTTTGCTCCTCTAAGTTCTTGATGTCTTTTTTTTGCGGGGACATAGTGCTGGAAGAGGATCTTCAGAGGGCAACCTGAGCTTCCAGACTGAGTGGTAATTTGTGAAGTTCTATCTTAGTCTTGTACCTCTAACATAGATGTCCCTGCTCACTGCATGGGGGTTGGACAAGATGACCTTAGAGAGTCTCTTCCAACCTGAGCATTCTGTGATCTCCTGGTGCTGCTGCTTCTCCCTCTCCAGTGCCCATTTGAAGCCTGCAGTAGCAGCTTTGCAGTGGGTTTGTCAACTTTTGGTGTGTTTCTAAAGCTCTCAAACCAAGGAGATCCTGAGCCTTGACTCCAGGCTTTTGTTGATGGCTCCAGCAAAAGCTGCTTCAGTGCCTGGTGACTAATCCAGCCAGAACCTCTGTGGCTTTACCCTGACAGCTTTGTGTCCTTTGCTTAAGATGTTGTTTGGATCGTGAAGAGAATTGAGAGAAGCCTTTTAGATCCTCTTACAAAGAGAGAAGACCTCTCTGGACTGGCTTTGCACACCTGAAAGTGCTGTCCCACCTGCTTGCATAGAGTTTCTCTTTCCACTTTCTCCTTCTCCTTTCTCCTTCTCCTTTCTCCTTCTCCTTTCTCCTTCTCCTTTCTCCTTCTCCTTTCTCCTTCTCCTTTCTCCTTCTCCTTTCTCCTTCTCCTTTCTCCTTCTCCTTTCTCCTTCTCCTTTCTCCTTCTCCTTTCTCCTTCTCCTTTCTCTTTCCCCCTCTCCTTTCCCTCTGTTATCTGGGACATCCAGGAGCAGAGCAGTGGCTTCTGACTCTGTTTTGCATCTCTTGCCTACGAATGCCTCCTCATTTCTGTAGTCCCTTCTCTGCTGGAGCCAGTTTGGCCATGGCACTCTTGGCTCTGGCCTGTGCTACACAAATTGGCTATGAAAGTTGGCTTTACTTGGAGACTAGGAAGGCCATAAGGTGCTGGATCCTGTTCAGATCATGGCAACAAAGGTGAAGGGTCTGGAGAACAGGGCTGGTGAGGACCAGCTGAAGGAACTGAGGTTGGTTAGTCTGGAGAAGAAGAGGCTGAGGGCAGACCTCATTGCTTTCTACAACTCCCTGAAAGGAGGTTGGAGCCAGGTGGGGCTTGGTCTCTTCTCCCAAGGGACAAGCAGTAGGAGAGGAAACAGCCTCAAGTGGTTCTAGAGGAGCTTTAGGTTGGGCATGAGGAACAATTTCTTCCCCCCAAAGGGCTGTCAAGCCTTGGAAGAGGCTACCCATGGCAGTGGTGGAGTCCCCATCCCTGGATGGATTGAAGATATGTGTAGATGGAATTGTAGAATTGTTTTGGTTGGAAAAGACCTCTAAAATCATTAAGATCTGGTGCTGAGGGACATGGTTTAGTGGTGACCTGGCAGTGCTAGGCTGATGGTTGGACTCAATGATCAAAGGTCTTTTCCAGCTGAAACAGTTCTCTAACTCTGTGATTCCATGATACAGTGCTTGTATAACACAAGTCTGGTTTGGCTTCATCTTTGCTGGCCCAGGTTTGGCTCTGCTGATGAAACATTGGCTGCTGCCTGCCTCTTCTTGTGTCATCTTGCTGCTGATACACACCAAGGCAAACTTGTAGAGGAGCGAGGGCTGGGGACCTGCATGTTAGCCTGGCCACAAAGCACAGGACATGAGACAACACCAATGTGTGTGGAACAAGCTGCCCAAGGAGGCTGTGGATGCCCTCTCCCTGGAGGTGTTCTAGGCCAGGTTGGATAAGGCCTTGAACAACTTGGTGTAGTGGAAGATGTCCGTGCCCATGGCAGGGAGGTTGGGACTGGATGACCTTCCAAGCCAACCCATTCTGTGACTCTGTGAATTCCTCCCTGCCTCTGCTGCAGCTCCTGCTGTTCTCTTCCTTTGGGCCAGGGGGTGAGCAGAGTGGCCAGAGGTGACTGGAGTTTGCAGAGTCCCTGGAGAAAGGTGCTTGATCAAACCTGCCTTGCAGGGTGGATGGGTGATGTGTGGTAACTTGTCTGAGTCTGGGCCTGGACAGGAGGAACAGCTTTGAAGAGGTTGCAGAGTGGTTGCATCAAGTGATTTTGTTTCAGTGCTGTGGTGGGAACCCAGCTGTGCACCCTCCGGCTGCATCTGCCCAGCTGTGCTGGCAGCCTTGGTTGGAGGCAGAGAAGGCAGAGTTGGTCACTTTCCTTTTCTCTCTGCTCTTACATCACCTCTGCTGAGAATTATTGCAGCAGACATCTGAAGAAACATGTGGAAAGGATGGGGCTGGGCTCTTTGTAGTGGTGCCCAGTGACAGGAAAGGGGCAATGGGCACAAACCGGAGCTCAGGAGCTTCCATCTGAACAGGAGTGGGAGAGTGCTGGAGCCCTGGAGCAGGCTGCCCAGACAGGCTGTGGAGTCTCCTTCTCTGGAGAGTTTTCAAACCCACCTGGCCCTTATGGTGCTGGCCAAGCTGCTGGGGGTGCCCCTGCTTTATTGGAGGGTTGAACTGGATGATCTCCAGAGGTTCCAAATCCACCATTCTGGGATAAAAACCCAGGAATGACTTTGGGATATTATTTTGCTTTTTCAAGAACTTCTGGTTTAAAATTCTGGGGAAGTCTCTGGGGCCATTTCTTGATGTGTCACTTGCAGATGTCCCTGCTGACTGCAGGGGGTTGGGCTGGATGACCTTTAAAGGTCCCTTCCCACCCAAGCCAATCTGTGTGATTCTATGAAGGGGAGGTAGAAGCTCAAGAACCGCTCTAAGAAACCACCTCTGCTTACAGAGTTCTCCTTGGGTGCAGAAGGCTTGTAGGGTTGTGGTCCCCTTTCTGCTCGACCTTCCCAGGGCTTGTGCATTCCCATGATGCCCTCCCCCTTTACTCTGCTCTTGTCAGACCCCACCTGCAGTACTGTGTGCAGTTCTGGAGCCCCCAGCACAGGAAGGACATGGAACTGTTGGAGAGAGTCCAGAGGAGGGCCATGAAGATGCTCAGAGGGCTGGAGCATCTCTGCTATGAGGACAGGCTGAGGGAGTTGGGACTTTTCAGCCTGGAGAAGAGAAGGCTTCGAGGAGACCTTAGAGTAGCCTTCCAGTATCTGAAGGGGTCCTACAGGAGGGCTGGGGAGGGACTATTCACAAGGTCTGGTAATGACAGGATGAGGGGGAATGGGTTTAAACTGGCAGAGGGGAGATTGAAACAGGATGTTAGGAGAAAGTTCTTCACGGTGAGGGTGGTGAGACACTGGCACAGGTTGCCCAGGGAGGTTGTGTCTGCTCCCTCCCTGGAGGTGTTCAAGGCCAGGCTGGATGAGGTCTTGAGCGACCTGATCTAGTGGGAGGTGTCCCTGCCTATGGTGGGGGTTTGGAACTGGATGATCTTTGAGGTCTCTTCCATCCTAAACCATGCTATGATTTGTGCTGCTGGCATAGGTGGCCTGCTGGCCAGCCCACGAAAGTGGTCTCACCTCAAAGATGTTGCACTTGGGGCATGAAACCTCCCTTGAACGATGGTTCAGAAGAGCTGTGCAGTACAAAAGCCCTGCCAGAGGAGGAAGCTGGGGCACGGCCATGATACAGCTACTTTCAAAGTTAAGGTGACAGCGTTTAAAATTGGGTTGGTTTTTGATCTGCTCAGACTGCTTTTGTCTGCAGCCGTTGAAAGGAGGAAGGGTGTGGAGGGAGGCAGAGCGAGGGGCTGGCTGCCTTCCAGAGCAGATAGCTGCTGGAGGAGGATGTGCAACTTCTTGCTCAAGCATCCTAGAAAACTTGAGGGAAGCTCCTGAGCTACCAGCAGAAGTGTGCACTTGGGGTCGGTCACTCGAGCGGTCTGAAGGTCTCTGCTCCTCTGGACTTGCTTCAAAACTCTGCTCTCTCCAACTTCAGTCATTCCAAAAATGCCTTTTTCTCAACCACTTGACCTTTAGCTCCATTCTTCCAGAGGCTGCTCTGTAGCTGTCAGGCTTTGTTCCATACCACTTCTGCCTACCCCCCTCATTTTTTCCCCCTCCCCAAGTGCCTGATTGCCTGATCCCACCAAGACCTGGTAGGGTGATAGTTTGACCCAGGTGATCTTTTCCTTGCTTTGACCCAGGCAGCTTTTGTCTTGGGTGACAAAGACAAGGGGTTGTATAACCAGGCTGAGCTCAGCAGTGCAGATGGCTGGCCAGGAGCCCAGCCAGCTCCAGCTGTGGAGGCTCTGGGGAATGCCTGCACTTGTAATAAAACCTGGGCTTGGTTTTAATTAGAACCATCCTTTGGTTCAGCTTGGAGGGGCAGAAGAGCAAGACCCATATAGAGAATTTTAGCCCCCATGGTTCAGCTTGGAGAGGCAGAAGAGCAAGACCCATATAGAGAATTTTAGCCCACATGGTTCAGCTTGGAGAGGCAGAAGAGCAAGACCCATATAGAGAATTTTAGCCCACATGGTTCAGCTTGGAGAGGCAGAAGAGCAAGACCCGCATAGAGGATTCAAGCCCTCAGATGCTGCACTTCTGATAGATTTTGTATTTAATTTTTTTTTTTTTAATATCTTTTAGTCAGGCTGAGGCTGAAATTCAGTCCTGAGCTGAAATTGATGTTGGAAGGAAGGAGGGAGGAGAAGGAAAGAGGGAAGTGAGGTGGTGACGCAGAGCAGTAGGTTGGGAGGGAAGGAAGGAAGGAAAGCAAGCAGGAGCTGCCAGGGACCCTGGGCCACCCTCTTGCAAATGCACAGCCCTGTGCTGAGTGACATAAAGCAGCATTTCACAGCAGGTTTCTGCTGCCCTGCCAAGTCTCTCACTTGGGAAGCAAGGCAGATTTTCTTCCTCCCCTCCTCCCGCGGGGACGTGGGCTGGGAAAGATCTCCCTGCTGTCTACGTCCCTCTGGCTCACAGAGCTGGGAGGGTTATTTGTAGCCACAACACAGTGGAGTCAAGCTCTGAAAATCCTGCCTGTAGTATCCAAACCTGGCTCTGGGACAGAAATAGAGCAGGGCTGATAAGGCAGAGCCAGGAACAAGGGCTGATTTCATCAAGGTTGCCAGGTGTCCTGCTCTGAACAAGGAAATGTGCTTTTTTCTACAGCAGCCTTCCTGCTCCGAGCTCTGCTGGCACCCTGCTGCTGGGCTGTGGCCCAGCATTGCAGCTCTGCACTGCTCTGCCAAGCTTGCTGGGGTGTCAGGTGCAAGAGGATCCTGCCTGGCATGCTGCAGCCCTCTGCCTGCCTCCCTCCTGCCTTCTTTCCCCCCTGTCCTGCCCTCTTTCCCCCCCTCCTGCCTTCTTTCCCCCCTCCTGCCTTCTTCCCCCCC